>ML808275.1:110306-133296 GCA_009831015.1 Picea engelmannii
GTCCGATCCACACGCAAAGGCAGGGTATCTAGCCCGAAATCAACTCAAAGGCTTCCACTCATAATTGTGGGTATACCTCGGAGTGACCCTCGTAATACGTGCAATCTCTACACCAATGTCAACAAAGCAGGGTTAGTAACTCTGCCAACACCAATGCGACCTAATGCTTGACCCTTGTGTTAGAAGGGCTTCCCATGAAAATATGCTGCCAATGGAATTTAACACTCCCTAACTCAAGATGCTATTGTTTGTTTTTGAGATTTTGGAGAGTGTGTCTCTCTTCCTACTCCAAAGCACTAGCCTAGCTAAATGTTGGCGTAAAAGAGCCCTAGAAAAAAGTTACTAGATCAATTTTAATATTACGTAATGTTTTTACAGGCTGTTGTTTACTCAAAGGTAACGGAAATGAAACTCATGATGTATGACTCGGACCCAAATAATGCAAGGATATGATGAAATATAATTCTTTTCATTCGATGAATCCTAGTGATGGGAGAGAGAGAACAATTTCTGAATCAATCTCAAGACTACAATGCAAATGCAATATTCAATTTCCTTTCAGATGCCAATGCAAACAATCATGTATCAATGAGCAAGTTCCATATGTTTTTTTTCAAAACTTCAATACTCTTAAAATTTGATTTTCAATGTTTTCGCAAAAGGCAAAAAAAACAAAAACTTGAAAGAAAACATGCAGTTCACTTTCCAAGAAGAACTCTGATTAATGAGAAAAGAAAACCAAATTATAAAGACCTAAACAAACAACCCAATCCAATACTTTCAACAAAAGCAAAAACAAAAGCAAACCAAGGAGCTTCTCAATGCAAATGAAAAATTGTCCTTTCGAACCAACCAGCACAAGAGAAACACCAAACACTCAACTCTCAACCAATCCCTGGTTCTCAGCCATTCAGATACACTCAACTCCAGAAGTAAGAGAGAATGAAAATGGCAACAAGAGCTAAGAAATGAAATTCAAGCTTCAAAGGCAAGGAAAAACCTAGAAACCCTAGATCAGTTCCAGCAAGCCGACTAAAGCAAAAGATATGTAAGTCACTGATTCAGTAAGCCAAAAAGGTGTAAATCAACAGATATGAGTAGTTGACAAAGTCAAAACTTGAATTCAAAAATTTCAAAAAATCTGTTCGCAGGCCAGTGTGGAACACAGTGCGAGAAGCTAGTGTTCTCACAGGCCCCTTTGATGCAACATGCGAACTGTTCACACTGGAATATATATGCAGAGTGCGAACTTTCAAGGTTCTCGCAGGATGTCAATGGACACAGTGCGAGAATCCCTGAAACTAATGAAAATTTTGAAAGAGAAAGCAAAATTCCAACTGGCTTATAGACCCAGAAGGTCTCTTAGGGTGTTCTGAGGACTCAGAGACTGACAAATCAAGAGAAAAATGAAAACAGAGAAAATGGCCACAGAAAATTCAAAAACCATAAAGAAACAAGGGATAGATCCCCAGTGGAGTCGCCAATTTTGTTATAGAATAAATCCGTGAGTGCGGACACAAACCGATCTCCCTAGATCCACCTAGATCTAGAACAAAACAGGACAGAATAATACACTTTCCCTAGATCTAGACTATTGAATGAACTGAGAGATGAGGATGATGGACATACCTTATGAACGCTTTCCTTAGATCTCTGTTGTTCCAAGATTTGCTCCAATGCTCTCGTCCCGTTCAGATCACAACAAAATGAACCAATCGAAGTAAAGACAGATTAATATATTCAATAACTAGTCTATACATATGATCAAGGAGTTATGTAATAAAGTGACATCATCTTTATGGGAAAGGGACATATTTCTGTATTGGATTAATTGAAAGTGAAACTTACAACCTGAGCCTTGATGTCATAGGTCTCCTTTCGATGGCTCCTAGCTCTGACACACACACTTGCTCATGCATGAAGAAAATCAACCACTTGTGATGACCTTGCTGTTGTCTCTAGCTGCTGTAGCATCAGTCCTCCATACAATCTTGCACTAATTCTCTAATCAATCTCTTTCTAACTTGCTGCTTACTTAAATTAACCCTTTCCATGAGAAACTCCTCAATATATAGGAGAAGATAAATTAGTTACTTGGATAGGGAATGATCCCAAGATATCTGGAATGCCAGCACCTGAATAACCATTCGAAAGCCAACTTACCCTTCTAGAAGATTCCCTTCTAGAAGGTTCGATATTTTTATCTTTTTTCCCTTTTAAGAACATGTTCTCACCCTAACAATGAGTACAATGCGAGAAGTTCGCACCCCAGCTTAATGTAGCCTGCGAGAATCAGGCATTCTCGCAGGTGAATATATAAGTAGCCTGCGAACATTCTTCAAAAGTGTGAGTTCTAGAAGAAGACAACTGTAACTTTTCTCAGGAAAGTGTTCTTAGTAAAGAGTTTGATTTTCCATCATCATAACATCTTCATGACATCATCACAATGACCAAATTTGTGGATAACAATTGTCCTAGCAAGTGGTCACCCTTGGGGAAAGGGTTGCTACTGGGGGTCCTCCTTGATGAGTCATTGTACCTCTCCTGCACATACTTGCCACTTTCCATGTTTCCTTATGATGAAGAGAGCTAAATATGTTGGAACACATAAAAATTTACAACACGCACCCTGCTACAGAATACACATAAGAAAAGAAAAACAAAAATACTTTTTCCAAATAATAAGGAAATCCATTGGAAACTAAAACACCAGAAAACCCATGAATTTCAATACCATTACGATGCAGGAGCATCACTCCACCTCAGCAAATGCGCCAACACGCCAACATGCAGACACGCGATGAAGAAAGGGAGATGCGTCGACCCTCCCATTTTTAAATTCGAACACTAGAAAAATCTTATAAGTCGACTTCAACCCTGAGATTGAATTATACAAGGAGACTTCAACCCTAATCCCTCCTTCAAACTCTTCGAAGTCTCTATCCTTCCTGAGCTTTCACTTTTTTGCAACCTCAAGGATTTATAAAGGGTTCTTGTACACACTCCTTGTGGCATTCACAATAACCTCTAGTTATTTCACACTTCAATCCTGCACACTTCCTTGCAACAATGGTTCTTCAATCACTCTCCTTGGTTGGATAAGTTTAAGACTTCAACCAACTTGCACACACCTTGCACGAATCTATGCTATACCTGTACTTTTTTTGGTATGAGAACAAGGGTATCTCTCCAAATCGTTTATGAGATAAAACTCAGAACCTCGTCAACGCACTCCTTGTGGACTTTCACTGCACTCCTTGCAGGAATTCTCAGGACGAGAAACAATTGAAACTCATACTCCTTGTCTCATGGAATTCATACATTCAACATGAAATCAAGAGCATACACACACATAGCATTGAAACAAATGCATAACAGAGAATATAAGCAAACTGTAAACATATCATTCAATAGATGTAAACAGTATTCATCACAACACCATGAAATTGGATCAAAGCTTTCTTCATATTAATCCAAGTGCATCTGTACATGGGTTCTATAGCAACAACTATATGCTTATACAAATTTTACAATCCCTATTCTTCTCTACTCTCTTTCTCTACAGCTCTACATCTTACAATGAGAATAATTTTTCTTTTTAATACAATACATGCGAGGGAGCTTTCTAGAGTTTTCTCTCCTACACTCTAAGCTATCTAATCGAAATTAAAAGCTACAACTACTTTACATTTATTACAATAAATGTCTACAACTGACAAATGAGATCTACACTCAAGATCTGCATTACAATCTCCCAAGCATTTAAGAACAATTACATCTCTTCAGATTTTACATTAATGTGCTCTCTTTTGAATTTCAAAATATCTTCAAAATGTGCGCTGGTACATTCCCAATTATCCTCTGCTTTTGCGCTTGCTTTGCTGGATTGCTTAAGATGCTCTTGCATCATACTCCTTTGGATGAAAAATTCATGAACTCCTGTTCATGAGCTCCTGCATTGTCTGTCCATGTTTCTGGATATTTGCTTCATTTTCCCAACTGGCATCCTCAATCGGGTGTCCTTTTCCACTTTATCAGATACTCAAAATATGCCTTCCTCCGAGTCTTCTTGTTAACTCTCTGATCAATGATCTTTTCCATCTGTGGATTTTCAGCTACATGCATCTGTTTGAACCACTGAACTTCTTTCTGATCCTCTGATCCCTTTGTTTCATCTTCTCTGTAAGGATACAGATCTACTACATTGAATATGTGTGATATTCCAACTCCATCTGGCAATTCTATTTCATAAGCATTAGCCTCAAATTTCCTCAAGATCTTACACGACCCTATCTTTTTCATCTTCAATTTGTTATATGTTCCCCTTGGGAACCTTTCTTTTCTTAGGTGTTCTAAGACTAAATATCCCACTTCGAACTAAAGTTCTCTTTTGTGCCGATCTGCTCTGTGCTTGTATTGTTGGTTGGAATTTTGCAATCGCTCTTTAATTTTACTGTGGATATTTTGCATCTCTGCTGCAAAATCTTCTTCTTCAACACTTCTAAACTCATTTTGCTCTAAGTTTCTCAACTCAGATACTCCTCTTGGTTGCATTCCATACATTATCTGGAATGAGCTTTGTCATGTGCTTCTGTTAGTTGAGTCATTATATGCAAATTCCGCTTGCGATAGAATCTGATCCCACTGATTGTGATGTTCAACTACTAAACTCCTCATCAAATCTCCCAAGCTTCGGTTTACTACCTTAGTTTGACCATCCATCTGAGGGTGATATGTTGAGCTAAAAGATAAATCTATGCCCAACTTCTTCCATAATGTCCTCCAGAAATGACCCACAAATTTGGTATCCCTATCTGAAACAATACTCTTGGGTAAGCCGTGAATTCTAACAACTTATTTGAAAAACAGGTTTGCAGTCTGTGTTGCATCACTGGTTTTCTGACATGGAATAAAATGTGACATTTTAGAGAATCTGTCGACTACCATGAATATGGAATGACAATCTCTCTGTGTCCTTGGCAGTCCTAACACAAAATCCATGCTTACCGTGTCCCACTACCTCTCTGGTACTGGAAATGGTTGATATAATCATGTATTATGTCTTTTCCCCTTTGCGTGCTGGCAAATTCTACATTTGTTGACAAATTTATTGACATCTGTCATCATCCCTGGATAATAATATAAGCTGTTCAGTTGCGCAAATGTTTTATCATGGCCTAAATGTCCAGCCAATCCCCCACTATGTTTTTCCTTCAAAAGATTCTCTCTCATAGAACTCTTTGGGATACATAATTGATTTCCTTTGAATAATAATCCATCCTGAATTAAGTATTCAATACATTGGCTTCTGTCTCTCAAAACAAGATTCTCACATGCTTCATAAGCATCCTTGAAATCTGAATCATCTCTATACATGTCCTTAAGGTTGTCAAAACCTAAGGTCTTCACACGAAACTCCTGCAGAATCAAACATTTCCTGCTCAACAACCTTGTTAGTAGTTCTAAAAATGTTCTTTATAACAAAAGTAAAGTTTTTCATAAATTCAACCCATTTCGCATGTTTCTAGTTCAATTTCTCATGTCGAGTTATGAATTGTAAATCATGGTTATCGCTATACAAGACAAACTATTTTGGGACCAAGTAATGTCTCCATTTCTTCAATGCTTGTATGATTGCATAAAACTCTTTATCATATGTGGAATATATCATTTTTGTCTCATTTAGCTTCTTATTGAAGTATGCAATTGGTTTATTATCTTGACTTAAGACTTCTCCAATCGTGAATCCACTTGCATCACATCTGACTTGGAATGTTTTACTGAAATCTGGCAAAACTAGAACTAATTGTCTAGTTATCTTCTCCTTCAACAAATTGAAACTTTTCTTTGCTTCCTCTGTCCAATGAAAATATTTATGTCTTTTATTGACTGTGTCCATCATTGATGCACTAATCCTAGTAAAATTTATGATGAACTTTCTGTAAAAACTAGCTAATCCATGGAAGCTTCTGACTTCAAAGATATTCCTTAGCAACGACCAATCTTTGATTGCTTTTACTTTCTTAGGATCCATCTTCAACTCGTTCGAAGAGATTACAAAACCCAAATAAATGATTTCTTTCTTCATGAAAGATGACTTCTTCAAATTTATCAGCAACTTCTCTTGCTGTAATCTCCTCATCACTAGAGTTAAGTGTCTCAAGTGTTCTTCCTCATTCTTACTGAAGATAAGTATGTCATCAATATATAAAATCATAAAATTTCCAATGAAATCCTTCAAGACTTCATTCATTAATCTCATGAAAGTACTTGGTGCATTCGTCAAACCAAACGACATGACAAGCCATTCATACAACCTTTCATTCGCCTTGAATGTTGTCTTCCATTCATCACCTTCCCTCATTCTAATATGATGATGTATGCTTTTCAAATCAATTTTTGAAAAATAATTGCTCCACTCAAGAAATCCATCAAGTCATCCATTCTGGGTAAAGGAAATCTATACCTCATGGTGATTTTTTTTATATCCCTCAAGTTTGTACACATTCTCCAACCACCATCTTTCTTCAAAATTAACACTGTTGGCACAATGCATGGATTCAAGCTTTATCTAACCAACCCTTTGTCCATAAAATCTTGGTCTTGCTTCTTAACTTCTTCATTCTCCTGTGACATCAATCTGTATGCTACTTTGTTTGGTAAACTCGCTCCTGGTATAAGGTCAATGTGATGGCTTATACTTCTAATGGGAGGCAATGAACAAGGTAAATCCTCCACCACTATATCAGCAAAATTCTCCAGTAGTTCCTGAATTTCCTCTGATAGATCATATATCGAAGTACTGGTCAAGATGACTCTAGGTTTCCTCACCACATCAAACTACATGTCTTCTTCTTTCTTGACTTCATCCAAAAGTTCCTTCCCACTCATGAGAAGTATAGTACTGCTCACTTCTACTTTCACCTTCTTGTCTTCAATTGGCAACAACATATGTGTTCTACCATTCTTTTCCAAGGTGCATGTGTTCTTTCTTCCGTCATGAACAACATTTCTGTCATATTGCCACATCTCCCCAACAAAAGATGACAGACATCCATGGGAGTGACATCACATAAGATCTCATCTCTGTAACATCCTATCTTGAATTCAACTAAACATTGTTTAGTGACTATTACCTGATATCTTTTTTGCAACCATGAAACCTTATATGGGCTTGGATGTGCAACTGTCTCCAATTCCAACTTCTCCACCATTTTTGTGGATACTAGATTATTTGTACTTCCATTGTCCACTA
Organism: Picea engelmannii; assembly: GCA_009831015.1. Taxonomy (NCBI): domain Eukaryota; kingdom Viridiplantae; phylum Streptophyta; class Pinopsida; order Pinales; family Pinaceae; genus Picea; species Picea engelmannii. Next base: position 117,562 of record ML808275.1, read on the forward strand.
TTACCTTGCACTATTACATTGCATACCCTATCCTTTGTCTTGCAAGTAGTTTTGAACAAATTGTTTCTCTGGACTGGATTGTCCATCTCTTTCTCTGACTTCAAGACACTCATCCTCATCATTAAGGATCTTCTGCCTTTTGCATCCTCTCCCTCAACATTTCACCTTTATGCTTTTGAAATGTGAGCTTATCCTCCATCTGTTTTTCTATCAGGACATTCAAAAGATTTGTGTATGATCTTTCCATAGACAAAACACTTTACTTCACCTCCTCTGCCTCTTCCTCTTCCTCTTGCTTGCGAAAAAGTGTTCTTATCGGCATACTGTCTCCCCTGTGAACTTCCTCTTCTTTCAGGGTGAGTATGAGGTTTCTTTTCTTCATCCTTGGGCTTCTGTACTCTATCTTGGGCAATTTCTTTGCCTCTGCTCATACTTCTACCTCTTCCCCTTTGACCTTGCTTTGGGGCCAATTTATCTTCTGCCTTTAAATCCATTTGATAAGCGTCTTCTACATTCTCGATTGTCATCATTCTCATCTCATATTGAATTTCATATCTCAAACCATTCATGTATCTAGTGACCTTGTCATCATCACTCTCACAATGAACAACTCTAATGTTTATCCTGTATAACTCTTCAATGTATTCCTTCACTGTCATCCCCTTTTGTCTCAAATTCTGCATTCTTCGAAACAGATTAATTTGGTAATATTTGGGTATAAACTTGGATTTCATCTTTGAGACCATTCTATCCCAGCTTTTGATTCTTTTCTTTCCCTTGCAACGCCTGTCAGCCTGCAGTTCATCCCACCACAATGCTACATGCCTTTTCAATATAGTGACAACATGTTTAACTTTCTTATCTTCTTCGACATCCTCATAGTGGAAATATTTATCTAGAGCTCTAAACCAATCTAGCATCTGCTTAACATCTAAGTTGCCTTTGTACATCATAATATCCATATTTTCTCTATCACCTATTATTGCAACAAATCTGAATAGATGTTATTCTACAACATCTTTGGCTACAACTTCTTCTTCAGCTCCGGCCTCATTTCATCTTTTGACTTCACTGACATATCTAGAATCAATTGTCCATCTCTATGCTTTCTCCATAGCATATAGTCGAGCACAAAGTTCTCTCATTTCCCTTTCCATAGTTGGATCGGGCATTGGTCTATCTTGTCGTCTTCTTGGCAACATTGTTGTAAATTACTCCCTACTACAAAAATTTAAAATCTTTGCTCTGATACCACCTGATGCATCACCCCTACCTCAACAGGTTTTGCTTGACCTCCCAGTGTAAGGATCGTTCTTAATATCCCCTTGGAGTCTGATTGACTCTTTGATTCCCCGCAGGAATCTTCAACACACAAGTGTTTCCACAGGTCCTTCTTAGGAGTTACGCCTGTGTGAACAAGCACTAAGTGAAAAACTCTTACCCACGTGACCAACTGATGTGACCACACCCTTCACCTGAAAAGGTATTTTAGGTTTCGCGACTTTGCGATCTCTGGTGTGAGTCCTTATAACTTGTCTAATCCCTAAAATCCCAAAAAGGTTAATGGATATTTGGCTCCTCCCTTTGGCTTCTCTTGATGTGACCCTCGACTGCGACCTGGGGCCAAATATTTCGACACCTCAGTATTTAGCGACTCATGAGTTCACGATACAATACTCCTCATTTCCTCAAAGTCTGAACTCGCGAATTTTTTTCTTAGATCGATGACCCTGAGTTTCCCGTGATCTAACAGTCCAAATCCTATCGGAATTTCGTGAATCGAGCCTTCACAATTCTTGCCTCCTCACTACAACTTCCTCCGCAACCCCGAATTCAAAAATGACAAAATTCAAGCACGATATCAATGACTCTTGTTGATCTAGATCTGACGGTTACTCTCCCTCCTGAGCTTGTGAGTGCTGAAATATGATCATCCTTATCCTCTCTGTTGATCCACCATATCCAACAGCCCACATAACTTCGGTGATTTTCCCTCTGAGAATTTCAACCATTCGTTCATACTTCTCAAAGACTCTTGGCAAAATACATGGTGCCTTTCCTCCTAAGATTGAATTCTGCGAGGCGACTTCAACCCTCATCCCTCCTTCAAATTCTTCAAAGTCTCTATCCTTCATGAACTTTCAATTTGTTACAACCTGAAGGATTTCTAAAGGGTTCTTGCATGCACTCCTTACGACATTCACAATAACCTCTAGCTATTTCACACTTCAACCCTGTGCACATCCTTGCAACAAAAGTTCTTCAATCACTCTCCTTGGTTGGATAAGTCTAAGACTTCAAACAGCTTGCGCACACCTTGCACGGATTTGTGCTATACCTGCACTTCTTTTGGTATGAGAACAATGGTATCTCTCCAGATATTTTCTAAGATAAAACTTAGAACCTCGTCAATGCACTCCTTGCGGACTTTCACTGCACTCCTTGCAGGAATTCTCAGGACAAGAAACAATTGAAACTCATACTCCTCCTCTCACGGACTTCATACATTCCACATGAAATCAAGAGAATACACACACATAGCATTGAAACAAATGAATAATAGATAATATAAGAAAACTATAAACATACCATTCAATAGATGTAAACAATATTCATCACAACACCATGAAATTAAAACAAAGCTTTATTTATATTAATCCAAGTGCATATGTACATGGGTTCTATAGCAATAGCTATATGTTTATACAAATTCTACAATCCCTGTTCTTCTCTGCTCTCTTTCTCCACTGCTCTACAACTTACAATGAGAATAATTGTTCTTTTTAATACAATACATGTGAGGGAGCTTTCTAGAGTTTTCCCTCCTACACTCTAAGCTATCTAATCGAAATTAAAAGATACAACTACTTTACATTTATTACAATAAATTTCTACAGTTGACAAATGAGAGCTATGCTCAATATCTTCATTACAATATCCCAAGCATTTAAGAACAATTACATCTCTTCAGATTTTACATTAATGTGCTCTTTTTTGAATTTCAAAATATCTTCAAAATGTGCGCTGGTACATTCCCAGTTTTCCTCCACTTTTGCGCTTTCTTTGTTGGCTTGCTTACAATGCTCCTGCATCACAAATATACAACCACAAACTTACCCAAAAATGTCTTCAAGACTTTGTTCATCAATCTCATGAATATGATGGGAACATTAGTTAACTTGAATGACATTACCAACCATTCAAACACTCCATCTTTCGTCTTGAATGCAGTCTTCCATTTGTCACCTTCTCTAATTCGAATTTGGTGGTAACCACTCTTCAAATCATTTTTTGAAAAATATTCTGAACCACTCAAATAGTCCATTAGATCATCCATCCTCATCAATGGAAATCTATACTTGATAGTGATCTTGTTTATATCACATGAGTCAATACACATTCACCACTCCCCTATTTTCTTGGGTGTGAATATTGTTGGTACTGCACAAGGAATTATGATTTATCTAATCTTTCCTCTATCAAGCATCTCATGCACATGTCTATTCACCTCTTCACTCTATGCATGAGTCATCCTATAAGGTTCTTTATTAGGTAAACTCAATCCGGGCATTAAATCAATTTGATGAGAAATACTTCTCACCGGAGACAATCCTTTTGGTAGATCATTAGCAATAATCTCCTTAAATTCATCCAAGAACAACTTTATTTCTGTAGATACAAAATTTGGTTTTTCTACACCTTTCACTTCTTTCAGAATCAATGCTAAACAAAATGTTTCTTTTCTTTATTCCTATAAAATTATTTAGCAGAACATAGCATGATTCTACTATTACTTGTGTTTATATCAACACAATTTCTTGTTGTTTCTATTGTATTCTCCAGCATTGGTGTTAATTTATATTGTTTCCCATATTTCTTGAACTGATATGTGTTTTCCTTACCGTCATGGTGAACTTGTCGATCAAATAACCATGCTCTTCCCAACAATATGTGACATGCATCAATCTCAATCACATCACATAACACTTGCTCCTGAAAACTCCCTATTTGAAAATTCAATAAGAATTACTTAGTCACAGTCACTTGTTGTCCCTTGTTCAACCAATAAACACAATAAGGGTTCATATGGTTCAAACTTGTCAAGTTCAGTTTGTTCATGACTTCTGTGGATACCAAATTTTCTGTACTTCCTCCATCTATAATCAGGTCACAACATTTTATTTGAACCATACATTTTGTTTTAAAAACTTTCTTTTGTTGTTCTGGTTCCTTTGCCTCTTTTTGTTCAAACTTAAACAACACTCTCTGGAGAAACAAATTCTCACCTTATTCTTGTTGAAGAAGAATCACATTTTCTCCAACTACTGAATCTTAGTTGGCATGTGTGACTTGTGCATGTGCGTCACTTCTTCTTCCTGGAGTTTTCCTTTCTGGATATTCAAACTTCTTGTGTCCCTCTACACCACAATGATAAAAAGTAACTACATTTCTTCCCTTTCCTCTTCTGAATCATCTGCCTCTACCAGCTCCATTTCCTCTTCTACCACCTTGATCAATGGCATATTCTTCTTCATTTTTGCTGCCTTTAGTATTCCTTCCTTTACCTCATCGTTTAAAACCTCTTTCTCTACCTCTAGGTTGTGTTTTCCTCTCAATCATTTCTTCTACCTTCAGAGCAACTTGATAAGCTTCATCAACAATGCGGAAATAGTGTATGCTCATTTCATCTTGAATCAAATACTTCAACCCATTTACATACCTTGGAACTCGTTGGAATTATGGTTCTTTGAGGCATGCTCTAAGTGACAACCTAAAGAACTCTTCAGTTTATTCGCAAACAAATGTCTCCCTTTATCTGAGGTTCTGAACCTATCGGAACAAATTCTTCTAGTAATCAACATGAATTTTTTTTCATGTTGATTATTCACTCTATCCTTCTACAACATATCCCACCATAGTGTTGCATGGCCTTTCAATTTTGTAACAACAAATATTACCCAATTTGGATCCTAAACATTTTCATACTCGAAATATCTTTCGAGTTCTCCAATCCAGTCAATGAGAATATCATCTCTCAAACTACCATCATAACAAGAAACATCAACATTTGCAATACCCTTGTTACTTAAATACAAAATCAACCTAGATGTTGGGTCTCTTTCATCACCATATTGTTCGTCTTCAATTTCTTCTTCTGGCTCTGTGTATACTTCATCATCTCCATTCCTATGATTTTCCAATTCCTCTATTCTTCGTCTCAGATCTTCTAGTTCTCGATTTCCTGCACCTCCCCTTCCCACTCCTCTCCTTTGCGGCGACATTCCTCCAAGTTGTAGGTGTCTCACCAACATCCACAGACCTCACACTGGTTCTGTAACCCAACTTTACCTTCAACACTCTTGTCGAGCAACCACCACGAACATGTATTATGTACCCTGTCTCACAAAAGTAGATTAAATGCTAATCCCAAAGAAAAACTGGGCTCTGATACCAACTGATGCAGAAGGATAAATATGTTGGAACACATAAACAGTTACAACACACACCCTGCTACAGAATACACAATGAAAAATCAAAATAGAAATACTTTTTCCAAATAATAAGGAAATCCACTGGAAACTAAAACACCAAAAAACCCATGAATTTCAATACCATTCATTTATTAATTTAATGCGGAGAACAAATTTTCTATATTACATTGAGCCCGAGCTAAAAGACAACCATGAATTGCTTCTTGCATGGCTGAAAACCACCACGAAAGCATCCAGAGGGTAATGGTCTATGTGTATGGGATGAGATTTTGTTTCGCCCTTCCTACGTGCTCACCCAACCTGGAATATTTCTATCCAGTCCACCTTCTATGATTTCCTTACTTTGTGGTTCACCAACCCGTTCAAAATTGTGCTCCAGCTCTTTTTAAAACTCCTTCTTGGATCTGAAATGATTTTCCTTCCCTCCAAGAACGAGTTGTTACCCAAACCGTCTCTCTGTCTTCCAGGCTGCTTCAACTTCCTTTTGGCATCAGGTCACGCTTTGTCCTTTAGCTACAAGTTATTTTACCTAATGGTAGTTGCGACTCATCATGAATGTATACTAGTGTGGAAAACTCAGATGTGTGCAGCCACAATGTTGCAAATGAAGAAATATCGAGAGAATTGTAAAATTTCACTATATGCGGGAGTTTCAGCACGAGTTTCAACATGACACTTGTAAAATTTCTCTATACGTGCCACGTATAGAGAAATTTTACAAGTTTCATGTTGAAACTCATGCTGAAACTCATGCTGAACGTGGCAGTTTCAACACGAGTTTCATCATCTATTTCAACACACATTTCAACATGAGTTTCAACATGACACTTGTAAAATTTCACTATACGTGCGAGTTTCAACACGAGTTTCAGACAAGTTTCAACATGTGTTTCAACACGATTTTCAGCATGAGTTTCAACAAAGCAATAGTAGTTGCATGAGTAATCAACAGTTCAAATTTATAACAAACTGAATAAATAAAATGGTCCACTAACACAATCCTTATTCGACTTATTTCCTATATGCAGAATGGAAATATTTTTGGGTGATGTGGATTTCCTGAGCCCAAGGATGCTCCTGCATCACCTTCCCTTTGTTTCCTTATCTTTTGGGTTTTTGGGCCACATTGACCCAAGAAGGGCTTGTACCTCATTTCATGGGAAGAAAGGGATAAAGGCCCATAGGACTGTAGATGGAAAAAGATAAAATCCAATCAGAAACCTTTCAGATGCTTCCATATGGATCTCGAGAACAATGAAATGTTTCTCACAAAAAATTGAGGGACCTGTAAAATAAATAACTAATTGAACATGTCAACAAGGGTCGAGCATGTGTGGGAAATATTTTCCATGCTTACGTAGAAGTCCCACATATCATCTTCAACTTGGGGAAGTATGGTCAAGTGTGACCAAGGTAGAGTTAATGTGGGAAATGTTTTTCATAATTAGGTAGAAGTCCCATTTTAACATTAACTTGGAAACACTCTAACAAATCAAAGGCAAAAAGGGTTTGGAAAAATCATGCATTGTGGACAAAAGGAAACACACCCTCTACAAAGGCACCCATAAATGAGACAATATGAGCCCTTGTATCTCAAGAAACCCCATTCCCAAAATTATTACACCCCATCCACCTCATTCTCTTCACATGACTTAGAGAGGGTTCACCTTGGAAACACTCCTCAACTTGGGGAATGATTCACCCAATAGGTCACCATGACAACCCTCCCATACCTAAATTGGGAAAGTTGCATAAGCTCTTTGAGAATTTGTTTATTTTGAGAGGGAGTATTCGATGCACATGTTTGTGTGGTTATTTTATTATGTATGGCTTAATTAACATGATGCTTCTGACCTGTGAGCCCCCGAAGGGAGAATTTGCTTGTCTTTGTAGGGTCTTGACAAGTGGAAAGCTATTTCGTGAAGGCACAAGGTTACTTGGACCTTCATTTGGGGCATGAAGCCCACAGGATGGATGGTGCACGCCCTCTCCTAGGGACACATGGATGATGAATGTTTCTTTTGGAGGCACGAGAGGACACCCAAAAGAAGCAAAGTTGCCCCCCTATTTCCCAACGTTTGACCTTAGAGGCTCAAAACACCACTTTTTAGGGAATGACGTCACACTTGGGTGCTAGGGTTTGGTGATGGTTAGATTATTTTATGGTGGCATGATGTTGCTCCTCTTGGAATTTTAAATTTCCTAGTTACACAATTACAATTACTTAATCCAATAGAAAATGTAGTAGGATCGTTGGAAGATAGACAATCACATATACAATAGAACAAAAAGATTATCCTAGGAAACCCTCGTGGGGGAAAAAACCCATCAACCAAAATCCTCAATATAGATTCCTTCAACCAGTACAATGATGTGCTATATCTCTCCAAGAAAGACCAAGACCAAAACACCAAAAGAACTAGTCTCCAAGACTTGTGAGCTAGACCTTCTTATGTGCTCCAAGATGCGCAAGAGAAGTGTGTGAGTGTGTGTCCAAATGGGAGGAACCTATCCTCTATTTATACACAACAATGTCTCTTGGAGAGACATGACTCTTGACCTAACTAACCCATAAAACACGGTTGACTAGCCACAATGGGGCTTTTTACAATTATAAGTAAAATACCAATAATATAATAATAATAATATTTTAAAGGTTTTACTAAAACAAATTTACAAGAATGTATTCCACAGTTACACCAAAAATATTAACACTCCCTCTTAATTAGGAAGGTATTCTTTCTAGACATAGACTCCAAGTCTGATACCACACGAGCTCACATCCATTGGTTGTTGAACATGTGAATCTATACATCCTCGGATATCCATAGTGAAACATGACTTCACCCCATGCAACCAAGGTCTGTGGGTAGCTATCAATAACTACAACATGTCCCCAAGACATCCACTCCTTGTGGTGTATAAATACCTGATCATGTGCACTCCTGTCTCAATGCCAACCCTTTTTCATGCTGGATGAGACCCACCAGACTCTGTGCCAACTCTTTTTCATTCTAGATGAGACCCACTAGACTCCGTGCCCACCCTTTTTCATGCTGGATGAGATTTTTCCATACTCAGTGCCATATATTTTTCAGGCTAGATGAGTTCCACCTATCACTCCCTCTGAAGAGGGATCACACCAAGATTGTCCCTGAAGTACTCAAACTTCTTCCTTGATAGTGGTTTGGTGAACACATCTGCAACCTAATCCTAGGTAGTCACGAATTGGAGCCTCACTGCTCCCCTCTGTACCATATCCCTAATATAATAGTACATGATCTCGAAATTCTTCGACTTGTCATGGAACACCAGGTTCTCTTACAATTTCCAATCTGAGACCAAATAATCTAGACACCATCTTCCAAAGACATACTGCTTCTTTGCTCGTTTCAAATGTTACCACATACTCAACTTTAGTTGTACTGAGTGCCACACATGACTACTTTCTGCTTCTCCATGAGACCATACTAGAGCCAAGAATGTAACAATATCTGGAAGTGCTCTTCCGGTCATGAATATTGCCAGCCCAATTTGAATCTGAGTATCCATACAATCCAAACTCATGGTCAAATCTATACTAGAGACCATGATCTAGAGTACCCTTAAGGTACCTCAACACATGTGTTGCTGCAACCAAGTGAACCTATCTAGGCTGCACCAAATTTGTCTCAGGGCATTAAAAAAAAACATATATATGGTCTTGTGTTCGTCAAATACATTAACGAGCCCACTATATCCCTGTATAAGGTAGAATCCACAATCTCTGAAGTCGTATCCTGCAACAACTTAAGATTTGATACCATCAAGGTAACCATGACCTTACATTCCAACATCTTGAACCTCTTCAATATTTCCACAACATACTTTCCTTAATTTAGGAAAATCCCATATGATCTCTACCAAACTTCTAGTCCCAAGAAGTAGTGCATCATTTTGTTGGCCCTTGACCAAGTTTTGAGGATTCTTGGTCATGTGTGACCTATTTTTGGGACTTCGACAGGTTGTCGAAGGTGGAGCGCAAGACAAAGTGGATATTGTGGGATCCCGACCCCTTTTTAAGGCTTTTTGGGTTTTGGGCTTATGTAACGGCTATGGGAATGTAGGCCCATGAGTTTACCCATGTTTAGGCCCAATTTTGTAATATATAAATAGAAATCTAGGCGATGTAGGAGATATGTTCGATCTTTGTGATCGAAGGATTGTAAGTGCGCTAAGTGATAGAGATCAACCTATGTGATCAAAGAAGTTGTAAGTGCTTCATGCATACTGTGTGAGACTTGCAGCGCTGAGTGCAAGTGACTTTAAGAGACTATATATAGGCTTTGTGCTGTAACCTAGCTTGGGGAAGGAGGATCTAGCTAAGAGTGCACATATCTTTTGTCCTCTACGAAGCTGATATTAAGGCTCTATGCATGTAAGAAGATTGAAAGAAGCTAATAAATAAGATGAAGAGTTGGTGGACGTAACCCCAGGGTGGGGGTGAACCACGTACATGTTGTGTTACTATGATTTGTGTGATGTATTGATGTGTTTACGTGTTTACTTTCTCAGTGCCTCAATATAGATGAATGATGGATAGATCTATTGATGCTATGTGCTTAATAATATGGATGAGCGCTAGATCTGGCCTATGTGGATGTGCTTAATGCTTTAATATAGTAGATTTGGTAGAATACTGTGATGCTCTGTAATTAGGGTTTTATTTGTGAAGTAGATATTGGTTTAATACTGATGAACTATAACTGCTAAGTTCTCTGTTGAGGTGTTACAATCACAGATCTATGTCTTAGTTAAGGTTGCAGACACTGGAGTCCTGCAACCACCCCTGCCTCTACCTTGAGTGAGACTTCATCTTCTTCGTAGGTGTTGCCAAAAGGTCTAGTAGTTAGGGTTTTATTGGTGCGTTGTTGTAGCATTGAACCCCGGGTCTACCCCTGTGCCAACAAATGGTTTTGTTGACGAGACCTAAAACTGTGATTTCTAGGAACTGAAGAAAAATGAGCTTTGTGTGAAAATATGACCTGAAATTGTGAAAGCTCCATGCGTAGATCTATTTCCCTAGTGCGCAGTATTCTACTTAATATTTGAAAGCTCTGTGCTAAGAAAAGAAGTTTGATCTGAAGAAAAGAGGTAAGATCTGTAAGCTCTGTGCTTTTTTAAAGGTAAGATAAGTGGAAATTTTTGTTTCAAAAGTATGGATCTAGGTATGTTTGATAAATTATGTCCTAGCTTGAAAAGTAGGGCATAGCTAGATGAAAGAAGATTTTATGTGAGTAGATCTAATAAGACTAGTGAAAGATATGTTATTCCTATGCATAGAAATAATGTTTGGACTAACCAATGGATGTAGGATCCTAGAAATATTTTTTTGCAGGTTAGTTACTATGATCCTAGTGCGTAGTACAAGAAAGAATGGGGATCATTCAAAAGAAAATGAGGATTAACCCTTTGTTACAATTGCAGAAGACTGGGACATATGGCTAAGGAATGTCGTGGTAGAAGACCTAGTTGTCTTTGTTGTAAAGCTATGGACCATGAAGTTTTAGACCACCCTATAATGATTGCTAAACTGGAAAAAATGAATATGACACAAGAAGACCATTAGAAAGGTCAAGAAACTAAGACCATGGCAGAACCCCAGAAAGAATCGGAGATTGTATTGCTGCATATGAAAGAAACCCTGAATGACCACCGACACATCAACTTATCAGAGATATTCAAATAAAAATAGTGCATAGAAGCAAGAATAAGGGACTTTGACATTGATTGTGTTTTGAATGAAGAAACACGGGTGAATATTATGACAGAAAGGACTTGGGAAACTTTAGGAAATCCTGCTATGATTCCTTCATTGAGAGGAATAGGATTATTTAGAGGGAAGTTAATAAACTTATGTGGAAATCTCACCCAGATATCTATGAGTACCCATGGAACTTCAACAGAGGAAGAATTTGAAGTTGTTAAATTTATTGAGAATAATGCCCCATTTGCTATATTACTAGGAAAACCTTGGATTGAAAGGGATCAGGCCAGAAAGAAATAAGAAGAAGTATTAGAGCAAAAGAAGCAAGAATTGAAAGATTTCATGAATAGGAGGATCACACACTTGATTGAAGAACATGAGAACAGATCGAAGCTATTTAACACTAGAGACTTGGATGTCGAATTTGGAAGAACACAAGAAAACTCACAGAAGACTGAAGTACCTACCCCAGATAAAGAAGAAGTATTTCCCTTGAATCCTAGGAATGAATCTCAACAGTGCAAATTTACTATGCCAAAATAAGATAAGAATCAAAATGGAAAGAGGAATACCGAGATGAAGCTCACTGGGAGAAAGGCTAGAAATCTCCGTAAGAAGAGAGCCAAGATCGAAAAATTGCAGAAGGTTCCAGAGGGAACTTCGCAGAGGGAAAATTTGCAAAACTGGAACTTCGTTGGGATATCATAATAGCGTCACATGGCACTTCGCCATGGCGAAGCATTATAGCCGTTGGGAACAATATAGTTGTTAGACAGACACCCCAAATGTGTAGAATGACATTTATGGTCAGACAAATTGCCATCAGACCGTTGGGACCACGCTGCAACGAATAGAACTACAGTAATGAAGGCTTCTCGCCCGTTGGAGAGATTCTTTGCCTAGTTATCTATTTATTCTGTCGAGCCTTGCACTAAGAACACTTTTTCCAACTGTGATTATCTGATCCCATAGATTAAATGATTTCACACAGTGATCATCACACTATCACCATCCATCTCGTTGCATTGAGTAGTTACTCTTCAAACCCGAGATATTCAACCACGAGCGTGTATGTCTGAAGAACTTAGTGCAGTCGAAGAGTCTGTGATGGAGGTACTCATCAACCTCATGACTGAAAGAGTAATGTCTATGGGTGTACAAGTGTCATTGATGAGAGGAGTGCAAGCCTCTCCGTTGACTGCTCGCGGAGCCGGACCATCCCGACCATCAGCGAAAAAGAGAACCAAATACAGAGATGAACTAGCAAATGTGAAGCTTATCCAAATCATATTGCCTGACTACATACCGCCCCTGGATGACACGGTGATTCATGATAGTGTACCGAAATATTTCGAGTACACCATGGTTACTGCGTACCTGCCGAAGGGGATACACACAATTCGAGCGCAACAAGACAAGATCGCCACGTTGAAGTTCAGTGACTTCAAATTAGGAGACCGCAAGAACCATAGCATGCTTGCCCCATATAAATACTTGACCAAGATGAAGGGGAAGAACTCAAAAATAATCCCCCAACCATGGATGATGAACCTCGCACAATCCACCCTGCTGAATGTAATGAAAATCCCACACTTTGGAAGGCACCAGGAAGTTAACGCCTGTGTCAAGCTCCTACTTTCATGTTACCATGGCGACTAATTATGGATAGACCATCGTATTAGAGTCGATCTGACGCTGATCCATAGGATCACTAGATTGAGTATGCAAGGACCCAATACACAGGACTTCTATCCAGGAAAATCCACAAATCACGAACTAGCATAGAAGATCAAGGATACATCCGGTGATGTTGAGAAGGGGACATGAGGCTACAAGGTAGCTTCCATCCATAATGGTGCAGTGCACCTAGCATGCCAATTGATTGTAGGAAATATAGTAAGGAAGAACATACCCACCCAGGTCACAGGCTTTGTCGTTGACCTCACAGGGAAATATGTGGAAGGCCTACAAATGAACTGGGTCAAGTACCTAGTTAATCAGTTGGAATTGGACTACCGCGAAGCACATGATCAGGGCTACGAGTTTCACTTTAGCTGGCTCCTGATCCTCATCACATTTGTTTCTTGGGAGATGCCGGAAGGTGCGACCTTCCCAGATATTGAACCATTCGACCCGCTTGCAGCGAAGTCACCACGCTCTGGTACTCGAGCGATATGGGAAAACAATGGTAGTCGAACATAGTATTCCACACATATTATCTCCAGGTGAAGAGAACCATAAAAGCTAAACCTTGCATGACATCAAACATCCTACAGAGGTTCCAACCCCTCATAAGTTCCGTGCAGATTGACACTTCATCTATTTTACTACGTGGGTAGATGAACATAAGGAGCAACTTCAGTCATACTACAAGCTCACAGAAGAGGACCATGAGGAGATCACTAAGGACTGGTCAACATACCTCCTTATCCCTGTTGACCCTCTAGAGATGTCTGACCCCGAACTGGACAGCCCGGAGGCTTCTCATAGAGAACATGACACACCAAGAACCAACAGAAGGAAGAAGACCGAAGAGGTCCAAGAGTTAAGCAATGCCTCAGAAAATACTGCTTCAGTATCACTTGGCCGAGGGGTTGATGACGAAGTAGAAGATATAAATGGAAAATAAGCTGAGAAAAATCAAGGCGAAGTAACACTGCCTAGAGATGAGGCTGATCCCTTGAAGAAGAGGAAGGTTTATCCCCTGAAACCCTCTTCTCGGAAGAAATCCAGAGCCACTTTGACCAAGATGCAGACTGTGCTCACTATCGATGATTTTGACTTCATCATTGCAGTTGTAAACGACGCCTCATAGGAAATCTTGCAGAAACAAGAATCCAAGCAGGAGGAAATGTATGACAAAATTGAGGCCAAACTCTGAGGGGTACAATAGGCTCTTCAATCCAGTCGTGCAGTGTCCATTGCACCCCTACCATCGAGAGAACCAGAGTTGGGAGATGAGTCAGCCCAACTCCGCTGGCTAGCAGATGTGACTGAAGGTCGCCTTTGTCAAGCACAAGAAGAAACAAAACAATCCACTCAGGCCTTGAACCAAGTGCAAGGATTACTCATAGAACAACGTTGAGTTGCAGAGAAGGAGAAGGTTTCTCTCCAAACAAAGTTTGAAGAGGAGAAATCACAAATACGACAAGAAAAAGAATAGTTTCTTGCAGAGCAACTCGAAGTGAAAGAAGCAGTCAATAGAGAACTCCACTCTGTGACAAGATTAGAGCCAAAGGAAAAAGATCAAGTCATGCATCAAGTAGAGCATATCACGAAAGATATCCAGTATCTACAACAAAGAATAACATACTTAGAGCTCCGCATAGTGCCCGACACTCCGCAAGATGTGAGGGATCAAAGAGAAGCAACTGCCTGGAGCGTAGTTGAGAGAATAAAGGCCCTTTCTCTATTCTCTGTAGACTGCCCTGTTCTCTGTAGACCTCAACTTCACAAGTGTGCTAAAACAAAAGTAAGGCTCAAGGCTCCTGCTTAGATAGAAAGGAACTAAGTGCTTTGTTTTCTGTTAGATAGAGTTAATTGTTTTCTGCATTATTGTTTTCACGAAAGAGTGTTAATGCTAAAGTCTCTGTTTGAGAGTAAGGGTCCTGTTCTCTGATTGCAAAATAGTTGTTCTTTCCCATTGCAAGTATTATTTTAATGTAATCCAGGATTCTTAGATTGATCTTTAAGGATTGCAATAGGGAGATTACTTTCCTGTGATTTAATTCAGAGCTTCAGTTCATTCAAGCAAGTATAGTTAGTATAGATTTCTTTACTACAACACTAAGTTGATTTTGGAATTGAGCATATACTGTGCGTGGCTATGTTTGAAACAAAATACTTCCCTGGGTTGATAATTTATTTTTCACTTGGTTGTTTAAAATTAATTAAGCAATTATAGTGACCAACATTTTGGCACCGTTGCCGGGGAAGATAGCTATAGATTTCAGAAGCATTTGTGATTTTCTTTTCTTTAGATAAAAAGAATGCATGAAAGACCCCAAAAACCCCAAGGATACTAACCCTACAGGTGGCAAGGGAAAGGAAAAGGAGGAAGAAAAACTTTCATTGACGACATTGCATCCAAGTCTGAATCTGCTGCTCAACGACCAAATCTTCAAAAGAATTCCCAACCTTCATTTCGAGCAATTTTTGGAACAGGGAAAGAAGTTTGGAGTCTGGAGACAGTCCAAAATCCAGAAGGAGACATTGAGGACAGATCAAGTGCAGCAGGGGAGCAGACAGAAGAAAATATGGATGAGTTTAATGAGCGACTGCATCAAGAGCAGGTAGATCTTGAAGGAGAGGTAAAAGATGAAAATTATTTTTCTACATTAGGATTTCCTATTGTTGATTTCCCTAGAGGAACAGCCCCCATGAAAAATATTCCACTCTCAGCATTGCCAAATTTTCATGGGTTATCATCAGAGGATCCTGATGAATTTCTGTTTGAGTTTGATATATTGTGTAGAAGCTATGATTACACCTCTAATG
>ML808276.1:0-74676 GCA_009831015.1 Picea engelmannii
TGAATGTTTAAATGTATTTGAATAATGATGGATATGATGCAATATATTGTGAGAATGTAAAATTTTATGAATGTTTAAATGCTATTTGAATGATGTTGGATATGATGCAATCTATTATGTAAATCATAATTATATGACTCGGTAACGTTAATTCAATTATGGGATATTATGAGATCTATTTCTAACCTGAAAACTTTGATGTTAAAGTTGTTGGTACACGGATACAGAATTGAAATTATGGTTGTATGCAATTACATGATGATAATGCATAGAAATGTATGAGTTTGTGTTACAGACTAATCTGTAGGTTATAATGATGATGTCATGATGCCAAGGGATAATGACGATGAGAGTGGATGTCATGACCACTGGCTGAGAAACAATATGGTATGAATCTTTTTATGTGAAATTATATTGGTTTGGATACATTGCTATGACATGTGGACCAGTGCAGGATTTCAAGTAGTGAGACTGCCCAAAACTAAATAGACGATGACAAAACTCCCAGCAACACAGTGCCACTGTATATTCCATTGTAGGGTGTGGACCCTAGTTATGATTAGGAGGGGTGGAGGCATTTCCCACCGTGTATCCTCTGAAACCTGAAGTCATGGGAGGACTGTGTTAGCTCACGCTCCCCTAGACGTGTGATGATGACTTTCAGTTCCCTACTGGGGAAGCTTGGTCAAGATAGTGACACTTCCTCTTATGGGTTCTATTTGGATTTAGGTCAATGTAGTTGACGCTCCAAGATAGTCCAGCAGAGAAAGGATAGGAATGGAAGAAGGAAGTAAGTTAGGGAGGAAGGATGAGTAGAAATAGTTGAGAGTGTATGGATATTTGTCTTATGGTGGAATTTATTGCTTTCCTTCTGAAAAGAAAATAGATATATATGAATATTCATAATTATGTAACTAAACTACAATTGTCTAAATAACATTATTGAGCTAGGTAATTGTAATTAAAGGATTTCGCAAACATTTGATTGGTTTATTGTCTTTTATAAAATGAATAGTCTTGTTGAAAGGATTGGATGCATATGGAAATTACTATAGAGATGATAGTTATTGATATTAGTACATGAACAAGACTTGTATGTACTAGCTACACATGCATTCTTGCACATGTACACTAGTATGTATGAGTTTTCTTGGCCTACTTACTAATAATGTCGGTTATTTGTTATGAATGTGTGAACCATGTTTTTTTTTCCCTTGTATCATGTAATACTTTAACTTCGAGACAAATTTTCCTGAAGGGTGGGTGTATGTAACAACCCTAGCTAAATGATTGCTTAAGATTTATCAAGTATAATTAATTAAATAATTAATTGTCCTAATGTGTATTGGTTAAATAATGATTATTTATTAATAATATTGATTATTTATTTATTTATTGTTTAATATATGTTGATTAAATGATTAATGAATTAACTCATTTAATGTTTGGGTAACGAATTAAAGGCTTTAAATTTTTTAATTTATTTATTAGAAAACTTAACGTATGAAGGGATAAGGCATTGAATGGATGGATAAGGTATTCAATGGAGGGATAAGGTAATAAATGGAGGGATAAGGTGGGTGGAATTGAATGAAGGGAGGAGGCGGTGAATGGGAAGGAGGATATAAGGGGGCAGAGGCATTCGGGAGAGGGACTTTTGGAAATTTTGGGGGGAAGGAGGCATTATTGGACATAGGGACTGTATTTTCTGAGGGGGTATTTTTCTAGTTTGGAGTTTGGGTGGACTATTACAGGGGTGCATCGGTTGCTGGGAGTTTTGGGCTCAGGGGCCAGGAATCCTCACGGAATCCTAGAGCTAGGGAGCCGGATAGGCTCTATT
Organism: Picea engelmannii; assembly: GCA_009831015.1. NCBI lineage: Eukaryota > Viridiplantae > Streptophyta > Pinopsida > Pinales > Pinaceae > Picea > Picea engelmannii. The sequence continues at coordinate 1,841 of ML808276.1, forward strand.
CCTAGCTGGCAGGGAGGAAAGATTCAGTTTTGGGTAGAGTTTGGGCAGAGCAGCAGTGAGGACAAACAGAGATTGGAGAAATAACATCAAACAGAGGTATGCATTTTCATGATTACGCTGTGTTAGGTGGTTATCATTAAGCTGTTGAATATGTTGTGTTATGTGGTTGTTATTAATTTATTTTCATGTTGTTCATAAATTTAATTTCTGTTGAATAATAGTGATTATATGCTGATGATTAAATTGTACATGATATAATTTCTCTATTCTCTATTTTAGCTTGTGTTTTATAAGGCTCTATGGGAATAGACCTTACAATGTTAGACTATCATACCTTCCTCATCTTATTCATAACAACACAAGCATCTTCTTCAACCTTTATTGCATTTTCGTGGGAAATAACCAGTCATCTCGTAGGGCTTCCCATGATGACACCATGAAAACCCTTCAGGGTTTCATGGGACACCTTGTACCTGACCTGTGGGGGTCTGCTCCATTAGGGTTTGTAAAAAAACCCTTCTCCAATCTAAAAATCCAAGACCTTCACACTCATTCGCTACTTCAAATTTGCTAAGAGATCACTTGTTCACTTCATAGATATTCAATGAACTTTCTTATGTACAAATTAGAGACTCCTTGAAGAGTATTTATACGGATTTAGGTAACTCCTTTACTTAATTTTAGGGCCGACCTGTAGCTTTGGTTTGCAACAACTTTTCTCCTTTAGTTAATTTTGGGGCTAGCTTGTAACTTCTCATCCTTAGATCCAAGACTTCTTAACCATACTCTAGAGCTTCATCTTTAATAGGGATTAACTTCTCAACCATGAGGAACCATGTGGCGTTCCACCTACCGTTGGAAACAATATGATGAGGAATATCCATCTATGATGGTTTTACATGTATTTCCAATGTCCTTCATATTAGTTTTCCTTAAACAATGTTGGATTTCATTACCATACCTCTGGGGATTCTTAACCACTCAATCACTTAGCCATATTTCCAAGGATTCTTGTATACTTGTTCAAAGAATCTTCCTGTGAGGACCATGATTAAATCTATTCCATAAGGGGGCCACTTTGGAGGATTCTTCAAATACACCCATTACTTCTTGAGGCTTCTAGACTTCTTCTAGATTTGACATCATACATTACTTCTAGGGGATTTTGGAGCTTCTGGAATTCTTCTAGGGTTGACATCAATGACAACCAACTTTCCAAAAAACCTATTTTTACCTTACTAGTGCATGCTAAAGGGGCTTGGTTCTCACCACTGCTACTCTTGATCATTATATCGTGCACATATCCCATACAAAAATGGTTCCCAAGACCTGGGAATACCTCTCAACACCACAATCACCATCTCAGTATCCTCCACCTTATCATTGATGGCCACAAACTAATTTCATATATGTGTAATATTGATAAGATAGTTCAGAAACCTGAATTTCATATTTCAAATGAAACTTCCTACCAATATTCCCATTCTGGTATATACCTACCAAAGCATCATACATCCCCTTGAAATATTTCTTCTCAGTAATGTGAGGAATCAAGTGATACTTCACAGACTCTAGCAACACCCACTTGGAATTTACCTCCCTCTCTTGTTGAATGCCAAATCTACTGGATCAGTCAGGATGGGGACCACATCCTCAGCATACTCTTTGAGGTCATCCTCATCCAACAAGAGAAGAACCCTATCTTTTCATGCTCAAAATATTGTTTCCCCTTCCAGCCTATCGTCAAGCTTCAAAGTGTTCATCATCTTGACATGCTAGGAACAAGAATAAGAACAAGAAAAAAACTCCTCTAGTGTTGTAGATAACAAATGTGTCTCACGATGATCCCCTTTTATTCAAATCCCAAACTTCGATACCATGAAAATTTTCACATGCAACTCTATGTGCCTAATTTTTAGATCAAAAAATTGCTTCCTAGTGATCTAACCTTAAAAAAGCAGTTGTCATCACTGAACAATTTTACACTAAAATTTATTGACTGATATTATATGCAACAAAAACAAAAAATATCATAGATGAATCATCAACACATATGAGACACAAATTTTAGTTTTGTAACCTTGTTAACTTAAAAAATTATGACAGTAAAACCGACCTTCCCAACTGGTACAATATCACCAAATCTGAGGACAACGTTTTTCTCTCAATCAATACAATTGTCAAAAAAATTTGAAGGAAACATTCTCCTCCAATTACCATACAAATATGAAAATGAAACCTTAGCAATATCCATGAAAATATATTTTTCCCACAAATTTTCTATAGACCACCTACAAGACATTTCGACATCCACTATCATCCTGTACGGTCTTGCACCTACCCAGTAAAAAATATGTATGGATGTACATGATTGTTCCCACTTCAACCTGCATATGTATGTGATTGTTCCCACTGGAACCCATGTAGATACGCGATTTTTCCCACTAAAACCCATGTACGTACGTGAATGTTCCCACCAAAATCTGCATACCTGCACAAAAACCTATATGGACACTTTTTACAATTCACTCCACTCATACAATTTATTCCTTTTGTTCCTACATCTCTATCCCACACATGTGGTGTGCATTTCCCTACCAAGAATAGAAAAAAGAGAGTCCTCAACCCTAGGCCATAATTTCCACCATGCATAATTTCCCTTTGTTGAAAACACCAAGCCACCTAGCACAAGTTCATATTCACTTCTACTAACTCCATTCTTCCACATTGATAAAATGTCACAATGACCTCTCTCCTTTATATACACGTCCAATGAGTGAGTTTGGGCATCCCTTATAAAATCAACAATTAATTAAAATATTTTATTCCTCTTTGTGGGTGTGACACCCGATCACTAGCCCACATAGGCCATCAACTTGCCCATGAGGCCATAGCCTTATTCCAGGGTTGATTTCAATGAAAAAAAAAACTGATCTGGTGGAAACAAATATTCCCACATGACTTACACCTTTGATTATTTTGGGAATAATTCTTGAAGCTACAAAAAACAACATTCACTTCCCATAATCCGTTTTGAACATTTTTTTTAAATTGGGTATTTTTCTGAGAGGAATTAAAATATCGAATTATTTTTGGAAAATTATGATGAAAAGGTGGCATAAGTGAATATGAAGCACACAAAACCCTTTTTGTCTCTCGATATGCATACATGGCATATGAGTGTGGCTTCTAAGATGCATGCATGGGAGTCTCTACATATGACTGCTAGGATGCATGCAAAAGTTTCTGCATGCGATTTTTGAAATGAATGCATGTATGAAATGTGAAAAAGTGTCAACATGTGGCTCCTAATATGCATGCATGGAACATGTAAGTTTTTTTTCATGGTGCATGAAAAATTATTTGCATGCATCTCTTACGATGCATGCACGACTAATGAAAAATTGTCTACATGTGACTCATGATATGCATGCATGGTGTATGGAAAAATGTGTATAGTAGCTCCTTAGATGCATGCATGGTGTCTTTTTCATGTGATTCAAAAAATACATCTGAAATCAGGTAGACATCATATTTAACAAAAGGATGTAACTATTCCTATATAGAAGTCTCTTCAAACTGAGAGGCTTATTATTTCGGTGACTTTTCTACCGGCTCTATCTTTTCAATATCATGCATGCAATATTCAAAATATTCCTTATTCCCAAATCGATCCTTCGATATTTTCCATAATTCATCTGGAGTTGACAGTGATTCAACATGCTACAAAATTTCAAGAGAAATAGACAAGAATATACATCCTAAAGCCATATCTTTTTTGTTGAGAAAATCATTTTTCTCTTTCGAAAATCAAGCTCTATTTTTTTTTCCATGGTTCTTTCATATAATATGTGATTCCTTAGTTGATGAAAAATTCTAGGATTCCAATCAACATAATTATATAGCATGAGAAAAATAACCTTTGTTGATTCCATCCTTCTTGACTGAATCCTCTTCCTGAACCTACAAAAAATACCTGTGTACCTTGATTCTAGCAACCTATGGGATCTGATACCATGTGAAGTTTGGGTGAAAACCCTGAAACTAATCATAAAGAACCTAGCTAAATAAAACCACACAAATCTTGCAAGAGAAAAGCGAAGAGAGAGAGAGAGAGAGAAATATGAGAGAACGGATAAATGAAATCTATCAATAACACTAACTAATAATATTCTACATAATTAATGAGTAATACATACACATAACAGTGTTCCAAGAGAAAGAATGTGCTAATATTAGGAGCACATGCACCATAGTAGTGATATAAAGGAGATATGGACACTACCTCATTATATTGGGAGTCAACCAATAGCTAGTCTTAGTCAATTGTCAATTCAATGACCAATTAATTGAGTTCACACATGTTGAAGAGAGAGAAAGACATGCATGCATGAGATATGTGACCTCCTTCTCTTAAGAATGGAAAAAACAATAGTTGCATGAGAGAAAATGAATTGTTGCATGCATGAGTTACCTCCACTAGTTTAACTGAAATCTCCACTAGTATAACTAAAATCCTAAATGAATTCAAATGGAAGTAGTAATGCACCCTAAGTTTTAGTAGATCTCCTAAAAAAAAAGAGACTCTATGGGTGACTAGAAATCCCTAAAAAATAGGAAACCCTCATATTGACTAGAAAAATTAGGAAAACGAATTACTAGGTGAGTGTGTAATATTTCCAACACCCCCTACTAGGTGAGTGTGTCATATCTCCAACAGTCAACTTTCTTCAACTAATCCCACCACATAGCAGTTTTTCCAAGAAAATGTTATGTGGCAATTATGGATTCATATTTGAGGAGTAGTTGTGCAAATAAAAAATATTTATGGATTACAAGCAACCAGGCTTCAACATCATCTTTCCTTTCTCTTTCACCATCAAAGGATGGTGGAATAAGCTTCCTAATCTCTCTGTACAAACCATACATATCATGCCTTATTATTTGATGCCTGATAGGAGGCACTTATGGAAAGCATAGGGAGACTTCATGATGCAGGAGCATCTCAAGCGAGTCAGTGCAGAGATAAAGGATGACTGGAAAAGTGCCCAACGCAAATTTTGAATTATCTTGAATCATTAATGGAGCCATCAAGTGGAGGCACACTTGTAAAATGTAAAAGGACCTTGAGCGATCTGCTCTCGTCCATAGTAGGTAGAAGGAATTTATGATAGTTAATGCAAGTAGATAGAATTTAATTCTAGATTAGACAGTTTTAGAGGAAAAGAGGGAAACAGGATATAGACACCCTCATTGTGTATTGTAAGAAGAGAGGATGCAAAATTGAGAGCATAGAGCATAGAAGAGAAGAAGCAGAGAGTTGTGTAGCCGAATTCCATGTACAGAAGTTATGGATTAATACAAAGAGGTTTTGATTCAGACTCATGGTGTTCAAATATTCTCTGTGTATGCATATTTGAATGTTATGCTCATGGTTTTACTCTTTCTATCATGCAATTGATTTTATGCTATGTATGAATGATTTCTTGTTGAATGTCTGAAATCTGAGAGAGAGAGAGAGAGAGTAAGGAAAATGAGTTTCAATTGTTTCTCTATCTGACCAAGAGTTCCTACAAGGAGTGCAATTGAATTGTCCGCAAGGAGTGCATTGACAAAGGGTTCAGAGGTTTGTCTCTGAAAGCTCAGGCTAGATAGATTTTGTTCTCATTTCCTCAGAAGTGCAGTTAGGCACAGGAGCTGTGCAAGGAGTGCGCAGGCCGAGTAAAGTTTCAGGGTTGGGGACCTGAGAAAAGTATTGAGAGACTGTTGTTGCAGGTGTGCGCAGAGTCGAAAGGAGTTCAATACTTGGAAGTGTTTGAAGGTCTGTCGCAAGGAGTGCGAGCAGGAGTTTTCTGAAAGAATCGACGTCATGAGAAATCTCATCAGGATCTAAACCTTTGAAGGGGCCGAAGGAAAGCAAGAGGCCAAGTAACTTGAAAATTTGAAGGAAGGAGTAGCGACGTCGACCGCAGGAGGACAAGTTCCGTGGAGAGAGATACTTTTCTTAGTTCGCGCAGAAGTTCTCAAGGGAAGAACGGACGGTCAAAATTCTCTGTGGAGAATTTGCGAAGTCCTGTGAGTCGTTAGATCTCACGGAGGAGTAGAGGAGTTACGACGAGTAATTTTTACAGGTTTAAGCTCAGGAGAAGTAGAACCGTATATTCAAGCCTCGAGAGTTGTTGGATTTACCCGCGAACTTCTATTTCAGGTTTTCGCGAGTGGAAGTCCCGTAATCTTGGCAACAGGACTCGCGAAATCATGAAACGCGAAGTCCTGAGGGTGAAAGGATTGTATGGGCCACATAATCAGCAGGGTGTATAGGTGGCACACTATCGGCATGGAAGTCAAACTCCGTTGACCATTTTTGGGGTTTCGTGGGGTGAAGATCTGAATTATTTGCATTAGGATTCGCGAAATCGTGAAGTCCAAAGTCCCGACGGAAAGAGGGGTTGTTGAAAAGTAAAAGCTTGCAAGCACATCGGAGGTTCGGTAAATCAGGATTCGATAGTCGAGGAGACGAGTTGCTTGACATCGCAACTGCCAAAATCGCGATAAGGAGAAATCTGAAATAGAGAGAGGAAAGGTCGAGCATTGACTATTTTTGGGTTTCGGGATTTGAGAGACAAGGCGCTTGACCACCAGGTTCACGAAAAGTGCGAAGCCCGATCTCCCGAAGTATAAGGGGGAATTTCTCAAAGTTGATTGTGGGTGCAGATTTCCCGAAAGGGAAATAGAGGAGCCATTTCCGAGAGCTCTTTGGGCCAGTGTAAGGGGAAAGATCCTGTGTACGTGACCTTTCGACCCACGGGTTGAGGAGGGGTTGCGTCATCATTTTTGGTATTAGAGCTCAGAAAGGTTCTTTGTTTTTTGTAGCAGAGAAAAAGAGAATTCACCATGCCACCAAGAAGAAGGGACAGAAAAACACCTGATCCACCAGAGGATAGGGAAATGCCGAGAAGAAGGGGTAGGAAGATGCTTGATCCAGCCATGGAAAAAGAAATGTGTGATTTATGTGCCAGACTTGAAGACATGGAGACAACACAGAGACGCATAGTCGGTGCTGGGGATCTTAGTGATTCCGAAAGTGAAATTGAGGCTGGACATGAAGAAGAAGAAGTTGCAGCCGAAGATGCAACAAATGAATGCTTGATTATGGCTATTGCAAGAATGGGTGCAAGAGTGAAAATGGACATTCCAGTTTATGAGGGAAATTTGGATGCAGAGGAGCTTCTAGATTGGATTAGAGCCCTGGACACATAATTTGACTATGAAGATGTCGAAGAGGATAATAAGGTCAAACATGTTGTAACAAGATTAAAGGGACATGCAACATTGTGGTTGGATGAACTACAAGATGACAGACGCTGCAAAGGTAAGCAAAAGATCAAGAGTTGTGACAGAATGATCGCAAAGATGAAGGCGGAATTCATCCCCAGATATTATCAAATTACTCTGTTCAAGAGAATGCAGAACCTGAGACAAAAGCTGATGACAGTGAAAGAATACACTGAAGAATTCTATAGGCTGAACATCAGGGCAAGTCATCAGGAAAGCGATGATGAAAAGGTTTCCAGATACATGAATGGCCTGAGATATGACATTTTGGATGAGATGAGCATGGTAACCATCTGAACGGTGGAAGATGCTTATCAGATGGCTCTAAAAGTTGAAGAGAAGCTGAGCCGAAAACAAGGTCAAAGAAGTTGAGGTAGAAGTCAGCCCAGAGGCAAATCAGTTGCCCAGGATAAAAATCAGAAACCTAAGGAGCACAGGAAGAAACCTCAGACTCGAACTGAGAGAGGTGGAAGCTCACGGCGAGGGAAATATGTTCAACAGAGAGGGTAGCATACCGAACAAAGAGGAGATTATGATGATAATAATATTTTTCCTCGTACCAGAGGTAGAGTAAGAGGAAGAGGTGGAGTAATAACATGCTTCACATGTGGAAAGAATGGGCACAAGTCTTACGAGTGTCCATATAAAAATAAAGAGAGTGGAGAGACTCACATCACCGAAGCATAGAGGCAAGATGTTGAGATAGAAGATGATGAAGGCGGAAGATCATTGATGATGCGAAAATCTCTTTTGACACCAGAAAAGGAGGTGGAGAGTTCAGTCCAAAGAAACAAAATTTTATGGACTGGTTGCAAAACCAAGGACAAGGTATGCAAGGTCATTTTGGATAGTGGTAGCACAGATAATCTCATTTCTACAGACATGGTCGAAAAGCTGGAGCTGGAGACGATTGATCACCCAATCCCATACAAAGTTTCGTGGCTACAAAAAGGACATCAGGTAACTGTCACTAAACAGTGTTTAGTTGAATTTATGATAGGAGGATATAATGATACTTTGTGATTCCATTCCCATCGATGTTTGTAATCTATTGCTGGGTAGACCGTGGCAATATGATAGGAATGTGATTCATGATGGGAGAATGAACACATACACCCTAGAGAAGAATGGGAGAACTCACATGTTGCTTCCAATCAAGGATAAGGAGGTGAAACCAGAAGTAAGTAACATCGTACTTCTCATGAGTGGGAAGGAGCTTCTTACATAAGTTAATAAGAAGGAGGATCCACAATTCATTGTGGTCAAGAAGCCAACGATTGTTTTGACCGGCAGAAGAGTGGATGATTTACCCGAAGAGGTTCAGGAACTGCTGGAAGAGTTCGCTGACATAGTAGTGGACGAACTACCTCGTTCGTTGCCACTGATTAGAAGTGTGAGTCATCATATTGATCTCATACCAGGAGCCAGTTTTCCAAACAAATCCACGTACAGATTGACGCCGTAGGAGAATGAAGAAGTTAAAAGACAAGTCCAGGATTTGTTGGACAAAGGTTTGGTCAGGGAAAGCTTGAGTCTGTGTGTTGTTCCAACAATACTCAGTCCGAAAAAAGACGGAGGCTGGAGGATGTGTATTGACTTGAGGGAAATCAACAAGATAACCATCAGGTACAGATTTCCATTGCCAAGGATGGATGATCTGATGGATTGCTTGAGTGGAGAAAAATACTTTTCAAAGATTGATTTGAAAAGCAGTTATCATCAAATCCATATAAGAGAAGGTGATGAATGGAAGACAACATTCAAAACCAATGAAGGGTTGTATGAATGGCTTGTTATGTTGTTTGGCTTAACAAATGCGCCGAGTACCTTCATGAGGTTGATGAACGAAGTCCTAAGGGAGTTCATCGGAAAAATTGTTATCGTATATCTGGATGACATACTGGTTTTCAGTAAAACAGTGGTAGAGCATCTGAAACATTTGGCTACAGTCATGCATAAATTATAGTGGGAGAAGTTGTTGATAGACATGAAGAAATCCTCATTCATGAAGAGGGAGCTCATTTATTTGGGTTTTGTTATTTCTGCAGATAAGTTGAGAATGGATCTAGGTAATGTGGAGGTAATCAAGAATTGGCCATCACCGAAGAATATTTTTGAGGTGAGAAGTTTTCATGGATTGGCTAGTTTCTATCGAAAATTCATTAGGAATTTCAGTGGAATTAGTGCACCGATGATGGATACAGTGAATAAAAGACACAAGTATTTTCACTGGACAGAAGAAGCTGAGAAGAGTTTTAACTTGTTGAAGAGGAAGATTACGGAACAACCCATTTTGGTGTTGCCGGATTTCCAAAAGACATTTCAAGTGAAATGCGATGCAAGTGGATTTGCAATAGGGGCAGTCTTGAGTCAAGATGATAGGCCGATAGCATACTTTAGCTAGAAGTTGAATGAAGTGAAAGTGAAGTACTCCACTTATGATAAGGATTTCTATGCTATCATCCAAGCATTAAAGAAATGGAGACATTACTTAATCCCGAAAGAGTTTGTCTTATAAAGTGACAATCATGCATTGCAATTTGTGACTCAACAGGAGAAGTTGAATCAGAGACATGTTAAATGGGTTGAATATATGCAGAATTTCACTTTTGTAATTAAGCATATTTCTAGTACTTCTAACAAAGTTGTTGATGCTTTGAGCAGGAAATGCTTACTATTGCAAGAGTTCAGAGTCAAAACATTGGGTTTTGATGATCTCAGGGACATGTATAGGAATGATCCAGATTTTAAGGAGGCATATGAAGCAGCTGAGAATCCAATTCTCAGAGACAGAAGCCAATGGGTAGAATACCTAATCCAGGAAGGATTACTGTTTAAAGGTAATCAACTTTGTATTTCAAAATGCTCCATGAGGGAGAATTTGTTGAAGGAGAAACATAGTGGAGGATTGGTAGGACACTTTGGTCACGAAAAGACATTCACAAAGTTGAATGAGTCATATTTTTGGCCTGGAATGCGAGCAATAGTCAAGAGATTCGTGGACAGATGCATAATTTGCTAGCATTCGAAGGGTAGGAGACAAAATGCAGGGTTTTATCAACCATTACCCATACCTGAGAAGCTGTGGGATGCAGTCAGCATGGATTTCATATTGGGGTTGCCAAGAACACAAAGAGGATTCAAATCAATCTTTGTGGTGGTGGATATATTTTCCAAGATGGCACACTTCATTCCATTTCAAAATACCAGTGACGCAACTCACATTGCAAATATGTTTTTCAAAGAAGTCATTCAACTTCACGGATTGCCAAGGAGCATAGTTTCGGATCGAGACACTAAGTTCGTAGGACACTTCTGGAGGACCTTATGGAAGAAGTTGGGAACTAACTTATCATTCAATTTGTCTTATCATCGTCAGACGGATGGACAAACAGAAGTGGTGAACAGAAGTCTGGGAGACTTGCTGAGAAGCCTGGTGACAAGACACCACAACCAGTGGGACAACATATTACCACAGGTGGAGTTTTCTTATAACGACTTAGTGAACAGAAGCACGGGGAAAAGTCCATTTCAGATTGTCTATGGCATGCAACTGAGAGGAATTTATGAGCTGAGATATTTAGAACAGAATGCAACTAGGAGCGTTAGTGTAGAATATTTCGCAGAAGCGATGAAGGAACTTTACAGCCAGGTGAAGGATCGATTGCAGAGTTCGAGCCAAGAATATAAGCACAGAGCAGATCATCACAGGAGACAACTTCAATTTGAGGTTGGTGATTTGATTCTGACACATTTGAGAAAGGAAAGGTTCTCGAGAGGAACATATAATAAACTAAAGATGAAGAAAATTGGACCATGTAGGGTCTTAAATAAATTTGGGGTGAATGTGTACGAGATTGAATTACCCGATGGGATAATAATTTATCCGATATTCAATATCTCAGATTTGTACCCATATAAAGTTGAGGAAGCAGGGATAGAAAATGAACAGCCAGAAGTCCAATGGACAAAGCAGATGCCAGTTGCAGAAAAGCCGCAGATGGAACGCATACTAGACAAAAGATTGAGCAAGAAGACCAGGCGGAAGCAATACTTTGAATATTTGGTCAAGTTGAAGGGCCATCCAATTGAAGATGCCAGCGGGGAGAACGAAGCAGAGGTACAGAGGCATAGACACACCATATGCGAGCTCATGGACAGGAGCCCATGAAAATTTTCAAGCCAGGGAGTATGATGCAGGAGCATCTCAAGCGAGCCAACGCAGAGATAAAGGACGGCTGGAAAAGTGCCCAACAAAAATTTTGAAATATCTTGAATCATTAATGAATCCATAAAGTGGAGGCACACTTGTAAAATGTAAAAGGACCTTGAGCGATCCACTCTCATCCATAGTAGGTAGAAGGCATTTATGATAGTTAATGCAAGTAGATAGAATTTAATTCTAGATTAGACAGTTTTAGAGAAAAACAGGGAAACGGGATATAGACACCCTCATTGTGTATTGTAAGAAGAGAGGATGCAAAATTAAGAGCATAGAGCATAGAAGAGAAGAAGCAAAGAGCCGTGTATCCGAATTCCATGTACATAAGTTCTGGATTAATACAAAGAGGTTTTGATTCAGACTCATGGTGTTCAAATATTCTCTGTGTATGCATCCTTGAATGTTATGCTCATGGTTTTACTCTTTCTGTCATACAATTAATATTATTCTATGTATGAATGATTTCTTGTTGAATGTCTGAAATCTGAGAGAGAGAGAGTAAGGAAAATGAGTTTCAATTGTTTCTCTATCTGAGCAAGAGTTCCTGCAAGGAGTGCAGTTGAATTGTCCGTAAGGAGTGCGTTGACAAAGGGTTCAGAGGTTTGTCTCTGAAATCTCAGGCTAGATATCTTTTGTTCTCATTTCCTCAGAAGTGCAGTTAGACACAGGAGCCGTGCAAGGAGTATGCAGGCCAAGTAAAGTCTCAGGGTTGCGGACCTGAGTGAAGTATTGAGAGACTGCTGCTACAGGTGTGCACAGAGTCGAAAGGAGTTCAACACTTGGAAGTGTTTGAAGGTCTGCCGCAAGGAGTGTGAGCAGGATTTTTCTGAAAGACTCGAAGTCGTGGGAAAGCTTAGAAGGATATGAACCTTCAAAGGGGCCGAAGGAAAGCAGAGGCCAAGTACCTTGAAAATTTGAAGGAAGGAGTAGCGACGTTGACCGCAGGAGGACCAGTTTCGTGGAGAGAGATACTTTGCTTAGTTCGCACAGAAGTTCTCAAGGGAAGAACGGACGGTCGTAATTCTCTGTGGAGAATTCACGAAGTCCCATGAGTCGTTAGATCTCATGGAGGAGCAGAGGAGTTACGACGAGTACTTTTGACAGGTTCAAGATCAGGATAAGTAGAACCGTAGATTCAAGCCTCAGGAGTTGTTGGATTTACCCGTGAACTTCTATTTCGGGTTTTCGCGAGTTGAAGTCCCGTAATCTTGGCAACAGGACTCGCGAAATCATGAAACGTGAAGTCCCGAGGGTGAAAGGATTGTGTAGGCCACAAAATTAGCAGGGTGGACAGGTGGCGCACTATCAACACGGAAGTCAAACTCCGTTGACCATTTTGGGGTTTCGTGGGGTGAAGAAACAAATTCTTTGCATTAGGATTCGTGAAATCACGAAGTCCGAAGTCCTAACGGAAAGAGGGGTTGTTGAAAAGTCAAAGCTTGCGAGAACTTCGGAGGTTCGGTAAATCGATATTCGGGAGTCGAGGAGACGAGTTGCTTGACATCGCAACCACCAAAATCGCGATAAGGATAAATATGAAATAGAGAGAGGAAAGGTCAAGAGTTGACTATTTTCGGGTTTCGGGGATTTGAGAGACAAGGCGCTTGACCACCGGGTTCACGAAAAGTGCGATGTCCGATCTCCTGAAGTATAAGGGGGAATTTATCGAAGTTGATTGTGAGTGAAGATTTCTCGAAAGGGAAATAGAGGAGCCATTTCTGAGAGCTCTTCGGGCCAGTGTAAGGGGAAAGATCCTATGTACGTGAACTTCCGACCCGTGGGTTGAGGAGGGGTTTCATCATCACTTCAAATGCATTAAACTTCCTTGTTGAGTAAGGAGGTGAGTGTGGATGTCTATAAGTTCTACTAGTCCTTATTGAATGATTTGATCTTCTGTAGTTATCCCTTCTTCCATGATGTATGCTTTCTTCCTCCTATCTTGAGCCCGACCCATTATTTTCTTGCTTTTGCAACTGATTTTGGATTTGCATAATTTGTGAATTTATTTGATTATGTTCCTTCATCATCTTCTCATTATATTCACTGTAAATTTTCTCTTCTATTCTCAAGCTTCTCACAGTCTTTATTAATGTTTCTATCTCCACTCTAATTCGGTCTCTATTATGTTATCTATCTACATTTCCAACACTGATATTTCTACCTTTGGATTCTCTCTGATGAATGAAGTCTCCCTCTCCTTCCTCCCTTTCTAAAATATTCATTCTTATCTTGAACTGATACCTTTACACCCCTTATTCTACAATAAAGCATTTATCAACATAATTTCTGTTATAAAAAAAATGAATAAACATGTGTACATATTTATGGAAAAAGAACTCTAAAAATTTGTATTTTCTTTTTGTTTCTTAGGGTGACCAATCATCTCCTTCTAGGTTGAATGTAATCTCTACTAATCAAAAAAAAAAAATTGGTTACCTATTGGATTCCTTTCTCTAAGAGATTTCCAATGACTATTTGTTTTCTCAATTCTGAGCTATGAGAAAAAAATTATGCCCATTTGAAGTTTTCTAGGCATTTTCCTCTTCATCTATAGTCCTTATGTCTGACATGGCCTCCACATGGAACCCTTCCATGTGTGTTGGATTATGTGGCACTGATGTGGCTGATGACATGGTTCTAATGTATTATCAACCATTGGTCCATTGGTCACCATCCCATCCCACTCAACTCACAAATAACTCACAACATGTGGCTCCGGTTTGGTTTGTTCCACCAGCCACCAACCTACCAAGACATCAGTTGTCCCCCACACAAACATCCAACCAACAAAGAGTGATTCACACTAGTCTGATCCATTGTCCATTGAGGCATTGGTCCATGTGCCACTGACCACCCCTATGTAAACATTCAACCAACAAGGAGTGCTTCATGTTGATCCAATGCACCAACCATCGGGCCATCGAACACCGCTCCACAATACATCTAACCAATAAGGATCATTTCACGTTGGTTTGGTCCACGAGCAATTGACCCACTAACAAACAAGACAAACATTTGAATCACATATGGGATCCATACTTCTTATTTTAACAAACAAGTGATAGAAGGTCATCTTTTCATTATAAACCCCTTCAATATAATTTTCCCCATGAATGTGGGATAAAGGAATAATTCCCCATCGCAGATCGATGGTGGAAAAACCATGCAGAGGCTCTATCTATGGTGGTTGAACTTTGGTTACTCCAAGAGGCATCACTATCATTTTTTCTGCGCAAATCATGAAGGAAGGGATTGTTGGGATGCCAATTTCATGTAGGATCATTGGAAGATGATTCCCATGGTCAGGATGACAACGTTAAACCACCAAAATATCCCCTTCGACATTGTTCCATAGCCATTAATTTCAATCGAAATAAAACTCTGTCTCCAAATAAATTTTGTCATGTCATTTAATAGGCCCCTTCAAAGCCTCAATGTTTCAACCAATATCTTTGATACCACTAATATGAGCCATGCTACTTCCAAGAATTCCCTACAAGAAGAACACACTTCTTGAGAGAATTTGATTTTTTATACCGAATAACTAAATAAAAATGCATTAAAGAATGAATCTATTAATCAGTATTCATGGTAGAATATGAAATAATTGAAAAATATGTTGATTAATTGGGTTGGTTTTCATTGATGTCAACCCTTGAAGAAAGTCCGGTAGCGAATTATGGTAGCACAAAGGTTTGGGTAATGGACCTAAGTTTGTTTGATGGAAAATGGTATGATTTTTGATATATTTCCAGGTAAGAATATTCTAGATGGATAGTACATGTCATGACATTTCTAGTGGAATGTGTAACGTCACATAACTCCTCACGGTTAGAGAGTTATGGCCTTGTCAAGTTGCAGAACCCTCATGAGTCATCTAGAAGCCCCAAAAGGTCAAAGTAGTCAAAGAGTTTGCAAAGAAGTAATTATTTAAATAATAAAGTGAAGTGATGAGTGTACTATAATTCAAAGTGGATACAAAAGAAATTATTTAAATAATAAAGTTAATGGATAAATTACTAAGTGGACAAGTGGTTGGAAGTGGGTTAGACCTAAAATAAGGAAAGTGGTTTAAGAGATTTTAGAAGGTAAATAATAAAGTGAAGTGATGAGTGTACTATAAGTCAAAGTGGATACAAAAGAAATTATTAAAAAATAAATTTAATGGAAAAATTACTAAGTGGACAAGTGGTTAGAAGTGGGTTAACCCTAAAATAAGGAAAGTGGGTTAAGATAGTTAAAATGTAACCCCTTAACGAAGCTACATGAAAGTATAAATAAGAGGCAAGACTCTCTCTTTTTTAATCACACTTGAGCATATTGAATATCGGAAAGTGACTGAGGTAAGCAAAGGATATCTAAGCCAAATTTCAGAGGGAAGGTGAAGTAAAGAAGCCCGAAATTCAAGGGAGGATAAATTCTTTTGATGATGCTTTCTAAGGTATGTTATTTACTAGTCATCTCACCATTTTCGAAATAACTTATTTTCTAGAATGATTCAGACCATGAAATTGTGAGGCTGTTGAGGAAACATATCCAGGTAGCTGTGATAAGAATGTCATCTTGTGGGTCTTTATAGTTTTGGAGCTACACTCTGTGAAAAATAGAGTTTGTGGCTAGTCCTCAAATTAGTCTAAAACATGCGTTTCAAGTAAAAACATCATAACTTTCAAAATAGATCCAAATTTAGTAAGACCAAATGTATTGGTTAGAGTACATTATGTAGTATTCTTTGTACAATTTTCAGATCCATACAACAAATATTCCATTCAGGGAACTCTCTACAAGTTTGTTCTCTAGAATAAGCCAAAAACTCATTTTCTGAGAGGTTCCAAGTAATGAAGCTTAGAGAAATTGCATAAAAGACACTGAATAAAATTGTATACTATTTGCATATATTTATTAATTAAAGGTACATAGTTATGATCATTTCAAGTTATGGTTGTTGACTAATCCAAAGCTAGTCATGTGAGACTAAAGTAAATTTTGATGAAAATGATAGTCTCTTGTTGTTAAAGTTAAGGAAGGTTTGCAGGTATGTGATCATATACACCAGGTCTATTATAGAGTTACAAATCAGATTTGTATTATGAAATTGATGAGAGATTTTGGTTGAGGTACATGTTGGGTACATCGTTGAGACAAGTAGTTGATGAGTTGGCACATACATGAGGTGTATAGTTGATGATGTTGGTACATCTTGATGAGTCATAGTTGATGAATAGTTGATACATGATTGGTACATACTTGGTACATGGTTGGATTCACTTGTTAGTAGTATTGTTGACACATATTTTATGGACAATGTAGCATACTTGTATTGGTATATTGTTAGAAGCACATATTGATCTTGGTGACGATTACGAGTTTTTCTGTTATGTTTGGTTGATGCACTTATTTGAGAGTTGTCTTGGTGATTGATCTTCGTGAGTAGATTTGATTTGGTTTATAATATTGATGAGACAGGTTTTTGTGATATGTTGTTTGGACAAGTTGTTGTGACATGTTATTTGTACAGGTTTGGTGCATGGTTTATGCACCTGTTCATGGTACAGGTTGAGGTACAAGTTGGTGCATGGTTGATGCACTTGTTTATGGTATAGGTTGATTACAGGTTGTTTGGTACAGGTTGGTGCATGGTTGATGCACTTTTTTCTGGTACAAGTTGATTACAGGTTGAGGTACAGATTGATGCATGTTTGATGCATGGTTCAGGTTATTGGTACAGGTTGTTTGGTGCAGGTTGATTGATACAGGTTTATGGCAGTATATCTCACAGTGATAGTGTGACAGTGGTTCCATCATTCGATGTCTACATCAAGGAAGTTGGATGGGGCAATGACATGTGGTTATATCCACCTTTCGGTTGTAGCCAGAGAGCATAGGGTGTTGTAGCCTCCTTCTAGTTGTAGCCATAGAATTGGGGAGTTGGAGCTTCCGTCAAGCTGTATTCTGAGAATCTAGGGGGTTGGAGCCTCCTTCCAGTTGCAACTGCAAAAAAAGGGAAGTTGGTGCTTACAATGAATGTAATTCTTAAAGATATATAAGAAAAATAATTTCGTGGTTTTCTCTCGCTTTGGGTTTCCACGTAAAAACATCGGTGTACTCTGTATGTGTATGATTTCTCATTTTTTCATTGTTTATTTACTCTACAACTATTGGATGATAATCCTACAATGATATAACACTTTCATTTGTGGTTAAAAGGGATTAAATTACTCTATTACTGATTCACCCCGCCTATTAGTAATCCAACACAATATGCCATGCACAATGTAAGAAACAAGAAGTCACATTAGAATTAGATAATCTCATAGATAATAATTAATAAATAATGGAAATAAATATACAATCGAAGGAAACATGAGAAAGAAAACTTATATTTAACAATACCATTCGCCAATTGGTTGCATACCAAGGGCGTTCCACCCAACCTTAGACACTTTTGTTCCAAGTCTCAAAAGCAAGTCACCCATGAGATAGGGATATGAATCCACAAGGACAGGTCCTAGAGAGACACTCAACATCCCAAACCATTCAACACTCAATATTTGAAATGTTTTTTGACACACAACAATTCAAAGTACACTATCTTTCTTCCACCTAGCCTACACAACCCAAGAGAATGAACACCCTTCGTTGTCATGCAGTCCCTCAAGTTGTCCAATTCTTTCTAGGGTTGTAGTGAATTTGGTCAAGAATCTCAATGCTTGAACTCTCAGTATTCATAGTTGTGAACAAGGTTTCTTAGTATGCCAATGCATCAATGCACTCAAGCATTAATTCATTTCCTGGAATACATAAGTGATTCCTATATCCAACCAACCATAGTCGATTTCCTTTAGAAATTGTTTCATATTTTCCTCAGGAAAAACAAGAACGAGCAAGAAATAATTTGAGAGAAATCACTACAAAATGAATTTGACACACAATGAAATAACCAAACCCCCACAAAAAAAATAATCCAAAGACAATCAAGAACATGGTTTAAATATCAGGGCACCCCAAGGCCAACATGGTCTCCCCAAGAGGCTCATGTTCCCCCTCATATGCCCCAAAACATAAACATGGTTGATAATTAATTAAACAAAAAATAAAGGTTTATCCCTCTAGTTCCCCCCCCTCTCATGGAATCATATCCCCTATAACTCGTGTCCTTATATTCTCTACAACCAACAATGTACTTTTATTATTAAAATGATGAAAGCATTACATTTTCCTAGGCAGAGTTGCCTTTCATCAAATAAAAAAAATACATTATTAAAATGGGGACTCAAAACTCGAGTATCACATTAAGAACTTAAAGAAAGAAAAGAGTAGCAAAGAAAACTGGGAAAATGATGCTTCAAGGGAATATTTGAAAAAGAAATATGAAGAGATATGTAGATTATGAAATCATAAAAAAACTACTAGATGAGGTTAAGAGATTGAAAGAATAAAAGAAGAATAATCAAAATCAAGAAGAAAAGAGGATCTTGGATGAATAATCTACCGAAAGACTTGAAAAGAAAATTTGCAAGAAGGATGAGGAATCCCTAAATACTGATGAGGTAAACTTAGAAATGCAATCTAGAATTGAATAAGCAGGTCAAAATTTGATAAATGGAGTGACATTGTGGCTTCAAAAGGAGAAAGAATACATTATTCAAGAAGGTCACCAGAAGATACTTGAAGAAGTTTAACTTAATCTAGAAGATGGGCATACCAAATATGATGGTATTATAATGCAGGAGAATCCTTTCACATCAACAGATGCGCCAACAAGCCAGTCCATAGGTGTGCATTGGAGAAAGGGAGAGGCACCAACCCTCCCATTTTGAAATTTAAAATATGATCCTATATGGATTTGTGTTGTAAGGTTGAGTAAAGCAAAGCCATCCCTTTGTATAAGTAGTGCATAGGTTCACCTTAATGGTTGACTATAAGTAGGTATATATCTAAGTCAGGTTTGGATCTTCATTAATGGTAATGAGTCATAGGGATAAGGTGTCTTAATTGATATAGTGATGGAACTAAGGCGGTGGAGAGGATAAGCTCGAGGATCCCTCTTGTAAAAAGGAAGGGAGAGTAGAGGTAGAGTAGAGAAGAGACACCCAGTTGAGGTAGGACTAGGAGGGGAGAAAGAGTTGAGACTCTGTTGTATTCTAGTATATGTACACATTTGTAAACATACATTCATCTTAATACAAAGAAAGAATTTTGTCCTGCGTATGATATCCATTTGTGTTTTCATTGTTCTATGACTTATATATGTGTGTGTTTATGTATGAGATAGATGCTTGTGATAGTTTTCATTTGCAGGAGAGATAGAATTCCATATATTTGTGTTACTGAGAATTTATTGGTTCTTTAGGCTCGTGCAAGGAGTGCACACCGGAGTAGAGAAACTCTATGATCTAACGCAAGGAGTGCATATCTGGAATTTGTCGACAGCTCAGAAGAGAACGTGTGAGGAGGGCACACCAGAATATTCAGAGACTCGGAAGGAGCCTCAGAGTTACTGAACACTTTGGAGGAAATATTGTGTAGAGTTAGCACAACAAGAGTTTATGAAACTATGTAAACTCTACCAAGAAGGCATTGAGCAGGCACCAAGACTACATATAACCAACACCTTCTGAAGTGTTGGATAATTTGAAGAAATACAAAATTGTTGAATACTTTGTAAGCTCAACAAGGAGTGCGTTGAGAAGGTGCATAGACAGAACTGGGTCAACACTTAGACAAGTGTTGAGAACATCTGAGGACTCAGACAAGCACAAGGTGAACATAGGAAGTGAACGTGTTCAAGTTCGAAATCTCAGGAGGTGTAGCACAAGACGAGACCGAAGTCATCGGGATTGTAGGATTATGGTTCAAGGACCACAACCCTTGAACACTTGAAATACTTTAGAATTCGAAAGGAAGCAGAAGCATGAAGAGGAGGAAAATACTTCAACCACCGGATCTGAGTGCATGGATCAATAGTCTTTAGATCAAGGTAAACTACACAGACTCTAATCTCTTTGTGTGCATAGGAGAGTGGACTCGCCGAAGTCCAAAAGTGTTTAGGCACCATCCATCATCCATAGGGACAAGTGGCGAAAGATATCAAACTCCGGAGAAGAAGCATTCTAGGAGTTTGTAGACAAGGAGAGAGTCAGATCTCCAAAGATCCGATGTCCATAGTAGATCTTGGTCGTTGGTCACCAAGAGGTACATGTCAACAAATATAAAACTCTAGGGAATAGAACTCCGGGAGAACTCAGTCATGGGGTGTGAAAAAATCTCAAATCTCTGAAGAGTGGAGTAGATCATAATCGTTCATTGCGAAGGACACGTGGTGAGATATCTAAATGTTCGGAGGTTTAAATCTCTGGGAAGAAGAAAGTGAACGAGGGTGAAGAACTCCCTAATTCATAGGGAGCCAAAGATAGATCTAGCCATTGATCCTATGAGGACATGTATCACTAGATCCTTCACTCTGGAGAAAAGTCATTTTAGAGGTTTTGGAGTGTGAAGGTGAAAGAACTCCCAAAGGCCGAAGAATCGGAGTTCATAAGAGCCATACATTAGTAGTGGATAGGTGTCAAAGGATCTGTTGCTTCATAGGAAAGTCACTCCAGAGGAAGGTGGGGTTGGAGTAATCAGAACTCCCAAAGGTTGGAGCATCATAGTTCATTTAAGTTGTTAGATCAAGAGGGACAGTTGTCATAGGATCCCTCATTTTGGATTTTGCACACTCCGGAGGAAAGCGAGAACAGAGGTTGCGAAAATCCCGAAGACCTAACTGCTGAAGTAAATCGTGACCATCGATCTAAGAGGGACACATGTCAATAGATTGAGGACTTTGGAAAGAAGGAACAAGGGGAAAGCAAAGCGTTGACCGGAAGTAATCCAGAGTGCCAAGAGGTAAGAAGAAAAAACCTTAGCCCTTTATTGCATAGACATGTGGAGAGTGGATATTTACTCTGGAGGAAAGTCACTTAGGAGGAATTGAGGAGAAAATCCACGAGAAATCCAAAAGGTCAGAGTGTCGGAGTTCATCAGAACCATCCATTGGAATGGGACGCATGGAAGAGGATCCGTCACTTCGAAGGATTGACACTCCGGAGGAAAGAACATTGAGGAGTGTTGACTGGAGGTCACCCAAAGTGGAGTAAGGGAAGGATATCAACCATTGATCAGGTAAAACATGTGGCGCTTGATTTGTAACTCTGGGTATGGAGCAGTTCGTGAGAAAAGGATTTGGAGGTTCAAAACTCTCGAATGCCAAAGTCTCGAAGTAAATATCAGTCGTTGGTTGTTAAAGGAGTGTGGATCGTAGATCTCTTCCATGTGGTTTCACGAGTTCATAGTTCGGGGGAATTGGAGAGAGGTGAGAGAAAACACCCGAATCCCGAAGCTCTGAAGCACCCTTTGAGTTGGTTCCTGGGCACAAATCGAGGTCATGTGAAGGAAAGGATCTAGCGAGGGGATTTAGTGCATGTTATTCAAATTCTTCAAAGAGGCCAGGAAAGAGCCCATGGGTTTGATAGAACCTACACTTTGAAGGAAAGGGGACCTATGTAAATTAGTTTAGGGTCTAGTAAACCCCATGTCTCTCCTTGGGGATGCTCGAACTCCTAGTCTAGGATAGTTCAAATCAACGAGTTGGATCGACTCTTCGTGCCTCTGCTAGACCCCAAACCAATTTACACAGGTCCCCTTTCCTTAAAAGTATGGGTTCTATCAAACCCACAGGCTATTTCCTGACCTATTTGAAGAATTTGAATAACATGTGCTAGCTGCCCTCACTATATCCTTTCCTTCATATGACCTTAGGATATGCCCAGGCGCAAACTCAAAGTGCATTTCAGATCTTCGGGCTTCAGGTTTTTTCTCTCACCACTCGGCAATTCCCCCAAACTATGAACTCGTGAACCCACATGGAACAGTTCTACGGTCCACACTCCTTTCACAACCAACAAATGAGATTTATTTTGGAACTTTGGCATTCAACATTTTCAAACTCTCCAAAGGTTTTTCTCCTTAAGTTCTTTGTACCCAAAGTTACAGATCAAGCGCCATATGTTTGCCCTGATAAACAATCGATATCCTTCCCTTACTCCACTTTGGGAGACTTACAGTCAACGCTCCTCTGTGTTCTTTCTTCTGGAGTGTCAATCCTCTGAAGTGACGGATCCTCCACCATGCGTCCCATTAGAATGGATGATTTTGATGAACTCCGCCACTCCAAACTTCGGAAGTTCTCGTTCCTTTTCTCCTCCATTCCTCCATAGTGACTTTCCTTCAGAGTAAATCTCTACTCTCCACGTGTCTATGCAATCAACAACTAAGGTTTTTTCTTCTTACCTCTTAGTTCTCTAGATGAATTTTGGTCAATGCTCCGCTTTCCCCTTGCTCATTCCTTCCAAAGTACTCAATATGTTGACAGATGTCCCTCTCAGATTGATGGTCACGATTTACTTCGGCAGTTCGGGCTTCGGGAGTTTTTCAACCTCTGTTCTTTCTTTCCTCAGGAGTGTATAACCTCCAAAGTGAGGGATCCTACGACACTTTTCCCTCCTGATCTGATGACTTAAATGAAATTCGATGCTCTGACCTTCATGAGTTTTGATTCCTCCAACCCTACCTTCCTCCGGAGACTTTCATTTGAAGTAGTAGATCATTTTACACCTTTCTACTACCGATAGACGGATCTGATCAACTTCGACACTTTTACCTTCAGGAGTTCTTAGGCCTTCACACTCCAAAACCTCTGAAATGACTTTTCTCTGGAGTGAAGGATCTAGTGACACCTGTCCTCGCAAGATCAACAACTAGATTTATCTTCGTCTCCCTTTGAGTTTGAGAGTTATTAACCCTCATTCACTTGCTTCTTATTGGAGTGTTAAACCTCTCGAACTTCAAATCTCTCACCACGTTTCCTTTGCAACGAAAAATTACGATCTACTCCGCTCTTTGGAGCTTCTGGAGTTTTTCACACCCCACGACTGAAATCTGTCGGAGTTCTATTCCTTTGATTTTCAAATCTGTTGACACGTATTTCTTGGTGACCAACTTCCAAGATATACTCTAGACTTCGGAGATTCAACGATCTCGCTCTCTCCTTTTCTACAAACTCTAAGAATTCTTATGCTTCAGAGTTTCAGATCTTTCGCCACCTGTCCCTCTCGATGATGGATGGTCCCTAACCACTTTGAGACTTCAATGAGTCCTCTCTCCTATTGAAAAAAAGAGATTAGATTCCATTCCATTAACCTGGATCCAATGGCTATTGATCCATGTGCTCATATCCAATGGCTCGAGTATGTTCCTCCTCATCGCACTTTTGCTTCCTTTCAAATTCTGAAGTATTTCAAGTGTTCAAGGGTTGTGGTCCTTGAACCATTCTCCTATGAGCCTGACGACTTCGGTCTTGTATTGCACTACACATCCCGATCTTTCGAACTTGAAAACGTTCACTTGATATGCTCACCTTGCACTTTTATGAGTCCCGAGACATTCTCAACACTTGTATAAGTGTTGACCCAATGCTCTCTATGCACCTGCTCAACGTACTCCTTGTTGATCTTATAGAGTATTCAAAAATTATTTATTTCTTCGATTTCTCCAACACTTCAAAAGGTGTTTGTTCTATGTAATCTTGGTACCTTCTCAATGCCCTCTTGGCAGAGTTTACAGAGTTTCACTAACTCTGGTTGTTCTTACTCTTCACAATATTTCCTCCACAGTGTTCAATAACTCTGAGGCTCCTTCTGAGTTTGTGAATATTTTGGTGTGCCCTCCTAGCACATTCTCTTCCAAACTCTCGACAAAGTCTAGATACACACACCTTGCATTATATCACATATTTTTGTTACTCTAGTGTGCACTCCTTGAACGAGCCTAAAGAACCCATAACTTCTCAGTAACACAAATATAGGGAACTATATCTCTCCTGTAGATGAAAAATATCGCAAGCATCTATCAAATACATAAACACACACATATATCATTCATAGAACATAGATAACACAAATGGATATCATATGCAGGAAAAAATGATTTCTTTGTATTAAGATAAATGTCTATCTACAAATGTGTAGAGAGACTGGACTACAACAGAGTCTTATTTCTTTCTCCCCTCCTATTCCTACCTCAACTATGTATCTCTTCTCTACTCTACCTCTACTCTCGTGCCCTTTTTACAAGAGGGCTCCTCGAGCTTATCCTCTCCACCTCCTTGGTTCCATCATTGTCTCATTTAAGACACCTTATCCCTACGACTCATTACCATTAATGAATATTTAGACCTGAATCATATCTATACCTACTTACTTTCAACCATTAAGGCGACCCTACCCACTGCCTGTACAAAGGTATGGCTTGGATTTACTCAACCTTACAACATAAATCCATATAGTATCATATTTTAAATTTAAAAATGGGACGATTGGTGCCTCTACCTTTCTCCAATGCGCACCTATGTATTGTCTTACTGGCACATCTCTTGATGTGAAAGGATGATTCTGCATCATATTATCTCCAAGGATAGAGTAATAAAAGAACAAGCAAAGAGGATAGATGATGGCATTGTCTCTGAAGATAAGATTGATGAAATGCATGCATCGAGTGAAGGAAAACCATCAAATGTTAAACTATACCGACACCCTCATTACCATGAAAGATTTGAAGGAAGACAAGAAGGTTGATATCAACATTATCAAGGAAGAATGTGGAGTACTTTTCAATATTCATGGAACAATACATCATAAAACCACTCTTTAGAAAGATATTATCAGAGACCAACAACTACTACAAATTGGAGAAGTTACAAAAAAAAGACATTGAATGAAAGGAAATAAAATTTTGCAACAACTAGCCACAAAGGATTAAGATCGAAAAAAAATTGATTTTGGATGGACAACTCATCATCAATGGAATGAAGAAAGAAGGAACGCAATATAATCATGTGACTCGGTTCATCACATGTGAAGGAGGGTACTATGTTATGAACCGATGAGCGACATATATGGGAATAAATGTATATTATATGACCCCAAGGGGGTGGGGGGTGGGGTATATATGGTACTAAATATACATGTAATGTGTGTATATATATATATGGGGTCGACCTAATGGTAAAGGGTTTTCATGTGTAGTTTGTGAATAGGTATATATAGATATCATGTATTCCTTATTGAGGGATGTGAATCATGATGTATGAATGCATTCGGTTATTTAGAGGAAGATCTCATATTCTCTACGGAGTTATTGTGTAACTTAAATCTCTCTTATCTCTATTGGAGTTTTTGTCTATGCTCACATTGTTGTACATGGTGTGTACTTTTGATTTATTCTAATATCTTAAGCATTTGGTACATAACATACTAAAACATTCCTTCAATCATACCTTTATTGTGCAAGATTTGAATTATTTGTCTCTAATATGTCCCAATCTTTGGTGCCAAATCATTGTCTTCTCTAAATGGAAAATGGAGGCCAGGTCTACTTTTTTACTCAACTTAATATGAATAAATTTGATGCACCCATCAATTACCCATTTCCAAAAATCTTGTATAATATTCGATTCAAAATCCCTTTTTCGACACCATTTATCCTCAAACCATCTTTCTAGTCTCCTTTTTAGATATTGTTTGCACAGTTGCATCACTCATTGTATACAAAAATATTGGGTTTCTCAGTCATCCTACAATATCTAGAACTCAAGTGAGGTTTTTAACCCTTCCTTCTTTGAGCATCAACATGACTATTTCACATTTGATAAATTTGGATGGTCAATCATATCCTATGAAGACATCACCTCCGTTATACTTTTCATATTCACAAAACCATCCCATATAAGGAGTCATGTGAAAAAACACACAAAATGTTTTCAACCATATGCCAATGATGTTAATGTGTACTTGTAAATTCCATGTAGAGATCAGATCCTTCTATGGATGTCTTAATTTTCATGGAAAGGGAAACACCCAATACATTACCTTAATTTCCATGGAAGGGGTTTCACGCGATACCTTACATGTAACAATATTCTTAAATCTACAAATTTTATTTTTTACACCATTCCCAACATTTCCTTGTCAAATATTACCCATGTATATATGGCCAATATGTCATGCTAGAATACATAACTTTTCTTTGAACTTACATTTTTATAAAATTATAATTTCAAAAGTTTCCATTCTAAGTTTTACAAAACATTAAATATTTCTATATAAATATATAAATTTGTCAAAATCTTTAGCATATTAGTATTCTTTTTAATATGTTTATGTTTAGATATGAACATTCACACCATCATGTTATCTACTCTTGTAAAACTTTTATGAACAATTCTAAAAATATCATAATAGTTTTAAAAAAATAACTTCAATATGATTGAATTATTTTAAATTATTTCTTCCTTACCAATGAATATTTACATAATATGATTGAATTAGTTTACATTATTTCTTCCTAACCAATGAATTTTTACATAATATGATTGAATTAGTTTACATTATTTCTTTCTTACTAATGAATTTTTAAATAATGATAGAGCCTCATTAAAAATAGACAATATTAATTATTCAACATGTACATAATCTACCTTTTTGGTTTTAAATCTTTGACCTTCAAGGAAGAAACACATGTTTTTAACCCCCACTAAAGATACACATAATTGTAATTGTTATGTAGTATTATTAGCATTGATTTATATACTTCTAATGAACACTAGCCATCCTATAAGAAAATAAAAATAGATTCTACAATGATTATGGAAATTTTGGTACTATTTGTTAGAATTGAGAGTCAACCTCAGTTTGCAAGAGGATAAGACCAGTACCCATCAAAATGTTTGTGGAGGTAGGTTTATAAATTGAGGTCAAGTGGACAAAGTTCACTACAAGAATGTTTTAACACAAAAAATGGACAAGCAATGCATAGGGAAATGAGGTCCTCATTAACTTCAGTCAGTGGTTTAAGGTTAAAGGTGAGCACAAGGAAGACTGAGTGAGAAAGGTGGACAAGCCTTCCATGGGCATCCGACCTTCAAGTGGCTTGGTGAAGAAAAACTCAGGCATAAGAGCACTCTTGAAATTAAGTTTCAGACACTGAAATATATCAAAACAACATAATAATCAAACATCCATTACTATGCGACTACAAAAACTCATCTGGATCCTCCATACATGAGCATTTCAACATAAGAAGAAACAAGGTAACAAAGAAAATACTAAAATTGGTCACAGTAGTATTATAATCAAACCTACATTATAATACGAATACAACCCTCGTTTGGATCCTCCATGCATGAGTGTTTCAAAACTGATTAAACAAGATGATGAAAGAAACTGACTTCTATTAATGCGGAAGTTTCAGGTCTCATACAAAAACCAGAGAACAACTATGTTATCAAAATATTACAAAATAGGGAGCTCTGCTCAACCAGTTAATGACCTTAAAAATATCTTGAATTGATCTATTTATACTCATATCGGTCCACAACTGCCAAGAGTCTGATCTCGCCATCCCATTCAAACATTTTCGTTTTTCCAGCCTTCTGTCAGACTATGCATGTTTCCTCCTGTCAGACACAAGCTTCGATCAATATGGGCCTGCAAGAAGAAATCATCCATCGTGGTACCTCGATATGACAGTATTGTCTCCATGGCCATAGCTTCCAGGTTTCCTATTTATGGACTGAGATGAGGTTTCAACTACCAGTCCTTCTTTCCTTAATTCATCTCTCCTCAGGATTGAGGTGAGGCTTAATGCCTTGAGACGACCACATTCTACTCTTGGATTTGTAATTATATAAGAAAGTGATTGCAAGGCCATCAAATGAGGTCTAGATTCACATCGCTTTTGAGCCCGCAATTCACCACCTTTCGCCATATAGCTCTTCTTCTATACCATGGTTTCAATTGCAGGACCACTTAAGAATTTTATCATTTGAGCATGTTGCATCACCGCAATGAAACATGGTTGTTGATCTAGTTGTGATTTGCGATCTAGGTGCACCTGCTAAAGTTAGCACCATCGTTAAAGTTTATCCGCCCAATAATTCTAGGATCCAATAAAACCATGCATGGAGATGGCGCTAATCTTGGTTCTTGAACAAGAACACTTCGTGGAGGATGATATCACGTAGGTGAAGTGGCGGCCTGACGTCACTATGTTGACATATCATGGATGGAGGGGTGACATGTGTCACTCGAAAATCGGCTGAAGACCTGTCCAAAAAATATGCTTGAAATGAGTGCCATGTGGTGACCATCCAGAGGGACAGATGGAAAGAGATATGTAGCTTCGAGAAAAAGTAATTTAGAGGAAATCAGGAGTGGAGAAGTCAAAAACCCCGAAGCCTGAACTCCCAAAGTAAATCATGACCGTTCAATCTGGAAGGACACATGGCACTTGATCTGTAACTTCAAGAAAAATCACTTTGGAGGAAATCAGGAGTTGAGAAGTCGAAACTCTCGAAGCCCGAACTACCGAAGTAAATCATGATCATCCAATATGGAAGGAGAAGTGGCACTCGATCTGTGACTTCGAGGCATCCACTGGTCTTTTAAACCTCATGCAACTTTGACATTCGGAATGCACGATTGTTGTTGATCTAAAATGATCTTGGGATCTCCATCGTTGAAAAATGAAACTACTCGCGGCTGGTATTTCAACCCAAAATAGACTACCTTTTACTGTTGCGCTTTACACTCATTGTTGTCACTTGTATCAACAAAGGACTTGGATGATCTGTTGTGAGCTCAATCAATAGAAAAAAATATTCCCAGTAATTTGGACCAAAATCCTGATATGTGTTCATCCTTAAAAGAAAACCAAAAAACCTTGAGTTGGGAATCAGTTGAGAAAGACACTAAGGAAAACCAGGGCATTGATCGGAAAGGGAAATTGAATTTATCAACCAGAAGGGGGGAAAATCCTAGGAATGGTATGAGGAAAAGAGAGAGATGGATCAGGGGTGCCAACTTGTGTATAAACAACAACCATATGTGACCCTTGAAAACTTCATGTGATAACATTGGCTCCACAGGGGATGGCATGCTTCCTGTGAGCTGCCAAGAACAAGAAGTTTTAGTGTCTTCTCCTCGGGCTATGGGGTCACATATTCAATCATAAATAATAAAATAAAAGTGATATTTAAAATGAATGGAAATCCAATCATGGCTTAGGAAAAATAGTTTTTCAGAAAGTGCTCATTGACAGGGCCACCAAAAGCTTCGGAATCCTCCAAGTTCTGAAATTTATAGGTGTTATTTGAAAATACCTCTGAAATATTGAAAGGACCAATCCATAAGAACTCGAATTTACCATGATTTTCTTTGTCTTTCTTGGGTGCATCCCATTAGAGCACTGGATCTCCCAGATGAAAATATTCCTTGCTTACCTTCTTGTCAAAGGCTCGTTTTATTTTCCACTGATGGTCCTGATCTTTATCAAGTAGCTACTCCCTAGTGTGTTGTACTTCTACCAACTATTGTATCCTTGTGACCATATCATCAGGTTTCACTTGGTATTCCTGGAGGAATTTTACCACAGGAAAGGAAAGCTGAGTAGGAAAAATAGCCTCAACCTCATACAAGATGAAAATGAGAAAGACCAAGTGACTCTTTTTTGTAACTCTATCAACCCATAAGGAAAATTCATCTTTGAGGCCCAAGCTTTCTTGTTATCTTCTAACAATTTTTTGATGATCTTTATGAGGCTCTTGTTAGAGGACTCTGTCAAAACATTTCCTTGCAGGTAGTAAGGATTAAAATGGACTAATGAAATAGCATACCATTCAGAAACTTGATCAATGGTTCGACTTTGAAGGAGGAAACATTGCCAGTAACAATCCTTCTTGGAAAACCAAATCTCGACATGATATCTTCAAGAATGCTAATGATTACCTTATGGGAGACACTCCTTGTAGGAATGGATTCTATCCACTTGGTTAAATAATTAGTGGCATTCAAAATCCACCTGTGATGACCACTTGAGGTTGGGTGGATTTCTACAATGAAGTCAAGACCCCACTGTTGAAAAGGTCCAGAAACCACCACAAGATTCAAAGGAAAATATTTAAGCTGTTGCTTTCCAGAAAAAATTTGGAATCTGACGCAAGCTCTAATCTTTGCACAAACATCAGTAAAAAGGATAGGCCATAAATACCCAGCTCTAAGGATCTTATAAGTTGTGGTCCTCCAAAAATGATGTCCCCCACATAAGCTATCACGAAAATCAATCATGGCCCTTTGGGCCTCCTGTGGATACAAACATCTGAACAGAACTCCTAGAGGATCTTTCCAATACAAAACCTGATCAATGAGACAATATTTGATTTCTTTGAGTTTCAAATCTCTCACCTTGTTCCTATCCAAACCATCAGGAGACCGCAACTTTTGAAGAAATTATATGATGTCTTTATACCAGGTGAATTCTGCCAAGTTGGGGTTGTCATGAGAGATTTTATCAACAATCTCAGCTTGATGATTTTCTAAGTTTATGGTCATAAAATTAACCCCTAAATATTTCCAATTTGATTCATCTAGCAACCTCGCTAAACCCTGGCCTTTCACCAATTTAGTAGGCTTTATTTCAAGGTTAAATTCTAGAATTTTAGCAATCCATTTGCTTCTCTTACCATCTATGTCATGCTAGATCAATATTTCTTTCATTGAGGCTAAAGGGACATATGATACAATATTTGAATGAAAAACGTATACTCTGAAAGCCTTGAGGTATTTGACCAAAGCATATGCATGCTTCTGTATTTTCCTTTAGAAAAACAATAACCAATGTGTCAAATGAGGCGAAGGAAAATATCAGAAACTCATTGAAATAGTCACAGTTGATGAGAACAGGTGATTTAGTCAAGGATTTTTTTATATGACCAAAATATTATAGAGGCTCAGAAGTCCATATCACCTCATTTCCCTTTCTAAGCATGGTTGTAATGTACTTCACTAATTCAACAAAATTAGAGATGAATCTTCTTAGAAAATTTATCTTACCCAAGAAAGACTAAACCTCTTTCTTAGATCTAGGAAAATATAAGGTCTAGATGGCCTCTACTTTGCTTGGATAAATTCTTACCCTTTCTACTGATACAATGTGCCCCAATAATTTACCTTCCTTCATAGAAAATAAAGATTTCTTAGGAATGAGAGAGAGACCAAACCTTTTGCATTTTAGGAAGACCTTCTTCAAATGATGACAATGCTCTTAGTCCCACTTTGAGAACACTATAATGTCATATAGATAAATGAATACAAATTTATATTTCTCCCCAAAGAAGGTGATGTCCATGGCTCATTGGAAATTTGCTCCTGCATTCATCAATCCAAAGGGTATTTTAGCATACATGAATGCACCCCAATGAGTAGTGAAGGTTGTCTTTTCTCTATCTTCAAGTGGGACATAGATCTGATTGTAGCCAGAAAATCCATAAATCATGGACATCCTAGATGAACTGGTCACTCTCTGCAAAATGTGCTCCATCTTTGGCAAGGGGTGGTTATCCGTTTTGGAGCTTCTGTTCAAATTTTTGAAACCAACACACTATCTGATTTCCCCATTTTTATTCCTTGCAAGCACCAAGTTAGCCACCCATTCTGAATATCTCAAAGGAAAGATGATCTGGGCATCCCACAACTTTTTCACTTCTTTTTCCATAATAGGCAACATGGGATTTATCTCTCCGAGTTTCTTCTTGAAAGGTTTGGCCTCTTCTTTCAAATGGATTTTTTGTTCCATGATGTTTGTGTCATATGTCCTTAAATCTTCATATTTCCATGCAAACACGTCTACATTTTTTTTTAAAAGCTTGGCATACTTAGCCCTTTGTTCATTCGAGAAGCTTCCAAACAATTTGACATATTTTGGATCGTCCTCTATTCCTAAATTGAATTCAGTCGCATCAACATATTCAGTTGAACCTTTAACCTTCACATCAACATCATTTTTGTCAAATAATCTCTCCAAGGGGACAAGTCCCTTTGGAATCTGGTTACTAGGTAACTGAACGATATGATGGTCAACAATTTTATTCAGAAAAATATCTGCATGGGGGTTTTCTTCAGTATCCTGATCTTGATCAATATGTGAAGTAGAAAATTCATCCACAGTTTCAAGAAATATTTTTGTCTGAAGATCATCCTCAAAAACCTTCAAATTTTTGACATTGTTAGGTATATAAGGTCTATACTTTACTTCCACATCATACTTGGGTTTGGGGGGCAAAGGAACCCTGAACTTACTTGTTGAAACAACCAATGAATATACCATAGTGTTCTCCTCTATTGGAACAAACGAGATAGTAAAAGCCAAGAAGAAACCATCAACCATATCGTATACTTCATTTCTTTAGGACCTTAACCTGGGGTGCTTAGCCTGATACCAATTTATGAATTGATGAACAATCAAATAAACATCTCCAAACATTGCTAGCTCTTCAATATTCATGTCTTTAGCAACACTCAAATCCAAATCAAGAGCCTCATATTCTGCCACATTGTTTGTTGTTTCAAATTCAATTTTGTAAGATAGGGATATGTTCTCTTGGGAAGGAGAAATGAAGACTACCCCAACACCAACATTCTCCCTAGAATAGGCTCCATCAAAGAAAATCTTCCAAACAGAGGTATTGGGCAAAGGATCTTCACAAGAGGTGCTAAGCTACTTTTTTATTTCAATAGGTGTTCGAGGAGCATCAATGAGTTGTAACACATTGGTTCCTAAATCAGTATCAACTGCAAAAATGTGGTGGTTGGTAGGATTTGCTTCATCAATGATTATGTAAGAAAGTTGTGATTCCCTATAAATCCTTCTATGTTCTCCCCAAAACACAAGAATGGTGGCATATGAAAGATCCATCTGTAAATTTCCCCCTAGTCTTTTGATCCACGATCTAGGAAAGAGCATTCCAAACTTAGAGGGGACATCATCCACCACAATATCCATGACCACACTTTTCATTGGCAATTGAAATAAGGAGACATCTAGGTATTTAATAACCCCAAGGAACTTCACCTTCGTGGAATCAAATGAGTATAGGTCATGCTAAGTTTTTTTAACCTCCAACCCGATCTCATCCATGACAATATTAGGCATGAAATTATGAGATGACCCTGAATCCATCAAACAATTTGACAACACTTTATCATGAATGTTCAATGATGTATAGAAGGGAGGGGATGAATCATCCCTATCCTCTACCAAAGGCCCTAGTATGATAGCTGGTTTTTCATCTTGGAGGTTGACTGAGTCTGTGGGATGAGATGAAGGTTTAGGCTACAACATTTTGGAAAGGTACCTTTTGAAATCCTCATTCTTAACTAGCTCCAAGAAAGGTACAGGGATTTTAATATTTTGAATCTCATTCTCAAATCTAAAAGAGGAGGGAGGCTTTAGAATCTCCTTAACTTCTGGGGTAGGGATCTTAACCACTAGCTGGGGTTTTTGTGCCTCTTTTTCTTTGTTTCTAGTTGCCACACTCTTAAAAAGATACTTTGTTCTAGTAGGCTAATCAAGAATGTCAAGCTTTCCTTCTTTCTTCCTGGAACTTAGGTTGTAGATCTATTTGTATTTCCACTGGTCCTTTCCCCTTTTCTCATCTCATTTAGTTGGATATCTACGAGAGACTCTTCATATGCAGATTGGGTTGAATGAGGAGATGAGGAGGTGTCACCAAAACAATGGATTTCAGGATCAACATCTTCTTCCTCTCCTTCTTCATCAGTAACAAGGTCATTTTGGATAGGGGATAGTATTTTTTGATCATATCTATCCCTATTTATTTGATCTCTTCGGATGATCTGAGGGGCATTATTTCGTCTTCTGAACTTACCCCTATTATCATCATTCTGGGTGTTCCTATAGCTCTTCTTTCCTTCAAATTTCAATTTCTTCATTTCTGCAGACTGTGATCTTAAAAACGTTTTCAACTCATCTACTTGAGGGGATGCAACATAGGAATCAGAGGTTGAAGCTTCATCCCTACCTTTTCTTCTGTCTCTATCAGATTTACTCCTAAGTTTGTTAGTTGCCAATATATTAGACTCTACTTCAAGGGTTGCATCTTCAATATAAGCTAAATATGTAGCTCTTCTTTCTCTCAACAGGAGGAAAAACTTAGGGTCAAAAGTAATGGAATAAGTAATCTTGGCAGAGGTTTTTGTAGGATTTTTTTTAGTGGGAATCTTATTGTACATTTTATTAAATCTTCTTGAGAAGTTTGAAACATATTCCCCCTGTTTCCTCTTAAATGACCCAAATTATGTAATATAATAAAGAATTTTTTTTTATACCCCTAATTTATCAAGAATGAATCATCCAGATCTTCAATCCCATCAATAGATAGAGGATTCAAATCCCTAAACCATTTCCTAACCTCACCATCAAGGTTCTATACAAAAACTCACATCCACACATCTTCATTTTCAATGTTAAGATTATCTACATAACTATAAAAAGATGAAAGGTGTTCTTCTGTAGTTATGTCTTCCTCCCCTGTGAACTTGGGCATGTACTTAAGGTAGTCTCCAACTAGGAGAGAATTCATAGGCTGACGTAAAACAAGAGGGGTATATCTAGCAACCACTATGGAATCCATCATGTTTCTAGGAACATTAGCACCTGCCATTGGGATGGGAACTGTAGGAGAACAAGGGGGAGATGGAGTTTGGACAGGTAGGACTGCAACTATCTTTCTAGGGGGAAGGGGTTGACTGTTGGAGGATAATGGTATAGGGTTCAAAGGAAAATAATTTCCCCCCTCTTTAGTTACAACACTTTTGATAGGAGGAGGAGTAGGAAAACCCAAAGTGGGAAAAGCGTCTAAGCTCCTGGGTCTAAACCACTTTACAATATCAGGGGAAACAAGGGTTTCAAAACTTTCTCCTTCCAAATGAAGACTAGAAGGGGGATGTTCAACAAGAAATATTTAAAAATCTAAACTTCTGGAAACTCCAACAGATGGTATAAAAGGAGAATTGGATACAGTTACTAGACTTTTAAAACAAGAATCATGTAAATTACCAAAATCACCTGGTACTACAGCTGAAAGTCCTTCTTGATAGGTATTTCCTTTCTTGATAATATTTTTTGGGTCATCTTGAGTTGTTTCCATATGCAACTGTGGAGTAGACCTAGTGTGTATTCCTTTGGGAGCCACAACTGAAATAGTGGAGTCGTGAGGTGAAAACTTTGCAATATTCAAGGTATTGATTTCTGATGCACCTTCAAAATTAGAATTTATTTGTCATTCAATCCCAGGGAAATGTATTAAATTCATTCCCTGACAATGTTGCCAAGAATGTTATCACTGAGAGTCACCCTCAGATTGCAAGAGGATAAGACTAGTACCCATCAAAATGTTTGTGGAGGTAGGTTTATGAATGGAGGTCATGTGGACAAAGCTTAGTACAAGAATGTTTTAACACAAAAAATGGACAAGAAATGTATAGGGAAATGAGGTCCTCATTAACTTTAGTCAGTGGTTTAAGGTTAAAGGTGAGAAAAAGAAAGACTTAGTGAGAAAGGTGGACAATTCTTCCATGGGAATCCGACCTTCAAGCAGCTTTGTGAAGAAAAACTCAGGCACACGAGTACTCTTGAACTTAAGTTTCAAACACTGAAATATATCACATCAACCTAATAATCAAACCTCCATTACTATGTGACTACAACAACTCGTCTCGATCCTCCATGCACGAGCATTTCAACATAAGAAGAAACAAGGTAACAAAGAAAATACTAAAACTGGTCACAACAATATTATAATCAAACCTACATTACAATACGACTACAACCCTCATCTGGATCCTCCATGCACGAGTGTTTCAATACAAATTAAACAAGATGATGAAAGAAACTGACTTCTATTAATGCAGAAGTTTCCGGTATCATACAAAAAATAGAGAACAACTATGTTATCAAAATATTACAAAATAGGGAGCTCTGCTCAACCAGTTGACGAACTTAACAAAATCTTGAACTGATCTATTTATACTCATATCAGTCCACAACTTCCAGGAGTGTGATATGTCCATCCCATTCAAATATTTTCATCTATGAAGCCTTCTTTTAGACTGTGCGTGTTTCCTCCTTTCAGATGCAATCTTGGATCAGTATGGGCCTGGAAGAAGAAATCACTCATCGTGGTACCTCGGGCTGACATTCTTGTCTCCTTGGCCATAGCTTCCAAGTTTCCTATTTATGGACTGAGCTGAGGTTTCAGCTACCAATCCCTCTGTCCTTAAATGATCTCTCCTCGGGATTGGGACAAGGCTTAACGCCTAAGGGGCGTCCATGTACTACTCTCGGATTTATCCTTATATAAGGACGTGATTGTGGAGCCGTCAAAGGTGGTTTGGATTTACACTTCTTTTGAGCCCACAATTCACCACCTTCTGCCACATAGTTCTTCCTCTATACCATGGCTTCAATTGTGGGACCGCTCAATTTTTTTATTGTTCGAGCAGGTTGCGACCCCAGAATGAAATGTGGTCGTTGATCTAGTCATGCTCTGCAATTTGGGCACACATGCTAAATTTAGTGCCACTGCTAAAGTTTATCCTCCCAACAATTTTAGGATCCAATAAAACCGCGCATGGAGATGGTGCTAATCTTGGTTCTTGAACAAGAACACTTCCCGGAGGATGATCTCCCGTAGTTGACATGGCATCCTGATGTCACTATGCTGACATGTCGTGGATGGAGGGGTGACATGTGTCAGTCGAAAATCGGTTGAAGACCTATCCAAAAAATATGTTTGAAATGAGTGCCATGTGGTCACCATCCAAAGGGATAGATGGCAAGAGATCTATAACTTTGGGAAAAAGTACTTCGAAGGAAATAGGGAGTGGAGAAGTCAAAATTCCCGAAGCCCGAACTCCCGAAGCAAATCATGATCAACCAATATGGAAGGATGCGTGGCGCTTGATCTGTAACTTCAGGCAAAATCACTTCGGAGGAAATCGGGAGTGGAGAAGATGAAACTCTCGAAGCTCGAACTCCCGAAGTAAATCATGACCATCCAATTTGAAAGGACGCATGGCGCTCAATCTGTGACTTCAAGGCATCCACCTGGTCTTTTAAACCTCGCGCAACTTTGATATTCCGAATGCACGATTTTCGTTGATCTAAACTGCTCCTGGGATCTCCACCATTGAAAAATGAACCCGCCCGCGGCTGGTATTTCAGCCCAAAATAAATTGGCTTTGAATGTTGCGCTTTAAGCTCATGGTTGTCACCTATATTAACAAAGGAATTGAACGATCTGTTGTGAGCTCAATCACTAGCAAACAAGATGACCAGTAATTTGAACCAAAATCACAATATGTGTTCATCCTTCAAAAAAAACATAAAAACCGTCAAGCAAGATAGTAAGGAAAACTAGGTCATTGATCGGAAAGGGAAATCGACTTTATCAACCAGAAAGGGAAAAATCCTAGAAATGGTATGCTAAAAAAGAGAGACGGAGTAGCGGTGAAGACTTGGGTATAAACAACAACCATATGTGACCCATGTTATAACACTATTCTTCCACCTTTAAATATTAATTTGGAATAAAATAATTTTTTGTGAATAATTTTTTTTAATAATAATAACTGTTTGTTATATAAAGAGATATATAACCTCACATTTCTATATTAACTAAAGATATATCAAGTACATAGATGAATCATGTATATAAAATCACATATCTATGTTTAATTAAATATATATTAATTACAGGGATGAATCAAATCTTTACAATGTCCAAATAATATTGTATATCAAAATCATTCGATCAAGATGGATCAGATGTATAAGTATCTCTAAATATAATGCTCAAATTTTTGTGGTGCAAAGAGAATATTTGATTTGGTTAAACGAACGTTCAAATCCTTTTAAATAAGAAAAAAAATTGTATGAAATTCTTCTCAAAATTTGAGAATCATAGCTATCATTTTTCAATATTTTTCGCGTACAATTTTAAATTTATAGAAACGCAGAGAAATGACATACATCTATTCTTAAGACTGACTGCTGGCTACAGTGATAATGATTGACTGAAAGAATGTGTATGGTAGATAATGTTTTGCTTTCGATGTCCGGTCACGGATCATCTGATGAGAATAAGTGCGAAATTTTGTTGAGCTGGGTAGGAAATCTCTGACCCGCAGACTCCACCAAGCTTTGAGTGGTCCTCAGATTTTCAGAGATAGCATGCTTGTTAGGAATACGTTTGGATTTCAGCTTTATGCTCAGGAAAGAGGAGTGAATTTGAGGAAATCAAAGACAACCACGTGCTTGGAACATGAGCCATCCGATTATCTGCTAACTTTGGTTTTTCTCAGCTTTATAGTCCAATTCATTACCAACCGGTCGGCAGCTTCGCTTTTTTGGAAAGATCAATAGAGCCCAATGCACTGCCAAAAAAGGATGTCTTTAAGCAGAGTCTCCAGTCTTTACCAACCAAAAAGAGAGAAAAAAGTTGAGTGCAGTGGTACCAAAAGCGCGGGTCACTAAGAATTGTACCATTTACCAGAAAATAGAATACTGTGCATAAACCTAGATACATCACATATGGAAGCATTTTCGTTTATTTTCGTTTATTGATGAGAGGATATGAGTGCAGAATCCTACGCGGCGTGCACGTCACAAAGACATACAGCTAGCTGAGACGCAGGCGTGGGGAACTGAGGATCCACAAGCCGGATATTATATTTCTATCTTCTTTTATCTAAAGCCCCTTTTTGCAGTCCAGACGTACCGAACCAAAATCATGATGTCAGAATGTCTCTGTCCAGTATTATGTTAGGCAGTGCATATCTATAACGTTATCCTGCGAACGAGCTATGTATTGTTAGTGTTGAGAAATTAGTGTTGAGAAACTCTGTATTGGTAGTGTTGAGAGATACATTTTAGCCATAACAAAAAAACAAAAAATCGTCATTAGTATTGTGAGATTTATAGGGTTTAATGGTGAAAAATAACAATGTTTAGGTTTTTTAAGAAATTACAAATTCAAATAGAATATAGAGTATATATACCTTCATAAACTTTAACACATAGAATTCAAAACCAGTATTCTTAATATTCTTATAAGCATTACATATAAGCATTACATACCTTGTTACATTGGAATTCAAAACCAGTATTCTTATAAGCATTGCATACCTTGTTACATTTTTTGATAGATTCTAAAATTAATAGAATCAATACCTTATTTGTGAATCGTTCATGAAGTCCAAAATAAGTGCTGCCTTATGGCATTACAGAAATTTCTACAACATAAATAAATGAGAAATGTAAAAGCATTGAGCTTAAGAGGCAGAGATTGCGCTCCTGCAGATTTCAAAATAAGTGGGAAACCTAAATGCATAAGTAAAATAATGAGAAATGTAAAAGCATTCTGCTTAAGAGGCAGAGGTTGCGCTCCTGTAGATTTCAAAATAAGTGGGAAAACTAGATGCAGAAGTAAAATATAGCAGAAAGAATCCCACCCTCATAGTCAAGGATACAACGCGAGCTATATCAATTTAACACTGGGAAGAAGAAAATGATGTAGGAGAGACTTGAGAAGACTCTCTAATTACAAAATGGAAGGGTTTCCGATCACAGCTTCTCATATGTATCCAAAAAATGAATAAACAGTAGATAAATGTTAACTGAGGATGCTTGGAAATGCTTTAACTTCTCAAACTGATTTGCCCTCTGGGCCATTATAATGACAACTTGGCTAACCAAAATTTTCAGATTTTTTTTTCAAAAATGTCATCTTTTAGGTTGGTCTTTAGAGTTGCCCAACACATTGCATAAGTTACAAATATTATAGCAGATGTATATCTAAGAAGTTGAAAAGTGAAGGTTGAGAGGGAAAAAAAGATCAAAGATTCAAAAACAATGCCCAAAACCTATATGCAACTATCCAAAGAGGTAAGGCTCATTAATATTAAATTGCAATTGCACTAATGGAAATTGTCTTCCCCACTTCTGTTTTTAATGTCTTCATAAATTTTGATAATAAGAATAAACATGGGCATTGTGAACCTCTAACAAACTCTATTTTATTTCATTTTAGAAAACATTAGTAGTTTCAATTTAGAAAAGAAAATCCAAAATAATTCATTAATATTTATTATTTCATTATATTAATAATGATAATTATTTCAAATCTTCCAATAAATAATTATTATTATTATTTTGGAGTAGGTTGTAGATATCTTGGCATCATTGCATGCATACTACTTTTGGTGATTTTCAAAATGGAAAGTGTGTGCAAGTTGCTATATCAAGGTAATTTGTTAAGATTTTATGTTTATGCTTTTAATGGTGTTGTATTGTTGTATTCCATGTGAAACAATTTGATAATGTTTGTTATGATTAGATACATAAATTAGAAGAACAAGATAAACAATATGGATGACAAGAGGCTCCCCAAAATAACCTATAAATAGTATGCATATGAATGGTATGCATAGTTGAGAATCCATAAGACAACTACCACTAAAACCCTAAGACAACTAAAACCCTCAAAATAACCTATAAATAGTATGCATACCAATGGAATGCATACAATGGTATGCCATAACTTAGAATCCCTAAGACAACCACCACTAAAACACTAACACAAAAAAAACCCTAAAAATAACATATAAATGGTATGCATACCAAGGGTATGCAATGGTATACCAGCATACCATTGGGATACCATGGTATGCATACCATTGCAATACCATGGTATGCATACTTGAGAAGATCTAATACAACTACCACTAAAACCCTAAGATAACTAAAACCATAAAAATAACCTATAAATGGTATGCATGCTAATGGTATGCAATGGTATGCATACCAATGGTATTCAATGGTATGCATACTTGAGAAACCCTAAGAAAACTACCACTAAAGCCCTAGATGGCAACTAAAACCCTAAAAATAACCTATAAATCGTATGCATACCAATGGAATGCCATACTTGAGAATCCCTAATACAACTACTACTAAAACACTAAGACAAATAAAATACTAAAAATAACCTATAAATGGGATGCATACCAATGGTATGGATACAATGGTATGCATACCATTTCAATACCATGGTATGCATACTTGATAATCTCTAAGACAACTACCTCTAAAACCCTCACACAACTAAAACTCTAAGACAACTAAAACCCTAAAAATAACCTATAAATGGTATGCATACCAATGGTATGCAATGGTATGCCATACTTGAGAATCCCTAAGACAACTACCACTAAAACCTTAAAAATAACATATAAATGGTATGCATACCAATGCGATACCATGGTATGCATACCATTGCAAATTTGCAATACCATGGTATACAATAAGCATAACATTGTGATACCAGTGTATGCATACCATTGCAATACCATGGTATGCAATGGTATGCTATACTTGAGAATACCATTATGATACCATGGTATGCATATCATTGCAATACCATGGTATCCATACCAATGGTATGTAATGGTATGCATACCATTGCAATACCATGATATGCATATCATTGCAATACCAATGGTATGCATACCAATGGTTTCCCATACTTGAGAATCCCTAAGGACACTACCAATAAAACCATAAGACAACAAAAGCCCTAAAAATAACCCATAAATGGTATGCATACCATTGCAATACCATGGTATGCAATGGTATGCATACCATTGCAATACGATGGCATACAATGGTTTGCATAC
Source organism: Picea engelmannii (assembly GCA_009831015.1). Lineage (NCBI taxonomy): Eukaryota > Viridiplantae > Streptophyta > Pinopsida > Pinales > Pinaceae > Picea > Picea engelmannii. The sequence continues at coordinate 44,087 of ML808276.1, forward strand.
CAATGGTATTCCATACCTAAGAATACAATTGTGATACCATGGTATGGATACCATTGCAATACCATGGTATGGATACCTATGGTATGAAAACCAATGGTATGCATACTTGAGAGTCCCTAAGACAACTATCACTAAAACCCTAAGACAACTAAAACCCTAAAATTAACCTATAAATAGAGCCCCTCTCGTGAATGATACACAATTCATTTCATGTAAAAGTTAAGGCTTTCTTGTGAATCTATATAGTGTGAGAGAGAAAACTTGAAATATTTCCAATCGTAAACAAGTCAATATACACATTGCACAGGTAATGAAACTGTATGATAGATATCAAATTTGGAAATTCATTAGTATATTTTTCAAGTTTTACATTTTGAATATGACATCATTGATTATCTATAAAATGTACTATACTGGCATGCATTTGATCTAGATAAATCTATTTATTGGAGACACATAATTTATCCATTCACATGTGCTAATTTTCTATTAGGTTGGAGGAAGAAAAACGTGTAAGGCATTACTTTCTAGATAGAATTTTGGTAGCATTACCTTCTAGATAGCATTACTTTCTAGATAGATTTTTTATAGTTTAGCATTACTAAATAAATGTTATTCATAATTGATGGGTTGAACAAAATTTAAAAATACCCACTACACAATCTCAACAAACATTTGCATTAATGAGTCTTTGTAGTCTTTTTAGGATTTATGAAGGGTTACACATAAATCAAATGATTTAATATATGTCATGTATAGATAGAGGTGAATATTGTGTGTTCCATAGAAAATAAAATTGAACTAAAATGTGTGTGCCCATAAGCTATTCCTTAATGCGTAATGCAAGTATTTATAATCGCTAAATAGAAAAAAATCAAGTGATTAATACACATAAAATTTATACACTTTGAAATTAATATGTTCATAAACATAAAATGTAGAAATAATGAGATTCATAAAAAGTGTGTCATGAAATGTATATATATACTCAACATCGTCTAAATTGTACATTTTTTACAAAATGGCAACTCGTGCCTAGTATACAAGTGACCTAACATAAAACAATGTATATATCGTATCCTAGATACGATATGGTAGTAGTTGGTCAATCATTGACCATTTCCACCCTCTCCACCCTCAAGAGCATCCTAGAAATATACCTTTCTTCTCCTTCTTGAGGATGTACCTCGAGAGGTTCTAGGCCTAGGCATGCTTTGACACTCTAGAGACTACACAAAAAATAAACAATATTATAAGATTTTTTCATCAATGAATTAATAGACATACAAATTAATACTTTGTAATCTAACCTAAGACAACTCACATCATATTAAATTGTCAATCGTGAGGGTGTTACCCTCCTCCATGACCCCAATCTATCTATAATTCCACCATGCATTAGTTACAAGGTTCAAGTCAAGAAAATTAAACAAATATTCATAAAAACAAATTCATGAAACATGAAAAATTATCATCAATGCATTATATCACAGTTAATATCTCAGGAATTGATGGATATTCACCGACATATGGAGCACTGGGTTGTATAACCTACTCTGAGACAACCTCTACTTTGGAAGCCTCTGTCGATGGGGCAAAAAGTGGTAGTGGGTTGGGTGGTAGACAGGTGGGATGTGATGGTTCCTCACAGGCTGTACAACTGATTCCAACACCCTAGACATGGAGAAAGGCAACCTAGAAGCAATTTCTCAGTGCCCACAGGGTGCAATACTACTATACCTAGAAAATATATCATCGGCATGCATACATACGAAAAAAATTGAACTGTTAGTACCAAATACTAAAATTCAAAAACATAAACACAAACAATTTGAGAATTATATTATATTTAAATTTACACATGATACATGTGTGCTCATGACTTGTCCATCCCATATGGACAATACCTGGAATCGTCTGGTCCCAAATCCTGTATAAACAAGAGAACATATAAAAAAATTAAGGATTTCATAAAATAAAGAAATGACTATTGAATCTATCAAATTTGATACATACTTGTGTGTATAGTGCACCCAATGAACATGCTCTATATAATGCTACATCAGTGGTGGGGCTAGGAAATGATGCATCCAAAGGCGTACAGGGTTTGTTGCTCGGACGCAGCAACTGCAAAAGAACATACAATCAAATATCTATATAAATACAAAAAATACAAAATAAATTTATAACGATGAAGAAAAAAAAAAGGGTTAAGATATTAACCTCCTCCATGAAGCTATGTTGTCCAGTGGGCTCTATAATCCCATAGCATGTCTTCCCGTAGCTGGAGCATATGTTAGGTTCACATGGATGACTGTTATTTCCATATGCCCTCTCCTCATTGTACTCTCTTGTGCATGCTAATGCTCCAAACCCGCTATCAATGTCACTGGCATGCACTTCTAGTCGAGAGATTGCACCAAAGCGACTATGTTGCACTAGGCTACGAGTCAATGAGGAGATGACTAGATGTACCTATTGCAATTTCTCTGAAACAAGAGGAGGTTGGGTAGGGGGGTCAGGCCTTTGCCTAAGGGAACATGGACCTAACTTGGGGTCGCACCTGGCCTTCTCTCGTCCCTATGCGGACCCTCGACCGATCCCGTAGAGGTCACTAATGTCAAAGCAGTTGACATATTTACCCATAATAAAATCAACAAATAATTTCCTTATAAAATATAAGGGCACCTCCTAGTTATTGCAGGGAGGTTTATCAAAAACCATGTACCACCTATCCATTCAGTTTTGATTAATCTAGGGATGGATGCACCATTCAATGGATATGTGTTTCCTAGTCAATGGTAGTTCTTGTCTATTTCTAGGATCTAAAAAAATAGACAATATTTGTTGTTTTGAAATACCCAGTTTTTTTATTTGGTTTCGTACATTATTTTCCTATAGTCAGAAATATATGTCAATTTCCCTTGGGCACTTGCAATAGACTAGAAAATGATGTCCAAAGAAGTGGCCAAGGAGACTCTGCTAGGTTCTCTAGTCTCCCTTAATTGTTCCTCAAGGTTTCTTAATATAACCAACCCCTAATCAATTTCACTATTTACACTCTATGGTGGTGATGGTGGGTTGGGATTTTGATCTTATTGGTTTTATTGTGAGGGGTTTAAATTTTCTTGGGATTCCATTTTATTGTATATGCTTCAATTTAGCATCCATGACATGTAAATTAATTTTTTTTTTTATTTAAAATACAAAATTACAAAAAAAAATCAATTTAGATTATTGGGACAAATATATTAAATTAGAATGACTAAATTGGATTAAAGTTAAGATAAATGTAACATACTTGGACACAAGATGGTGGTGGAGGTGGAAATATCCTCTCTTTATTCCTCCTCTCTTCACACTATTTGTCCAATGAGAAAAGCGAGTGTGATTTTGTGCACGATATGCAAAAAATCTCTCCCGAACGGTTTAAAAAAAAAAACATTAAGAATGCTCACGCATTCTTAAGAACGTGCACATGTTATTAAGAGCACCCACACATTCTTAAGAGCATATACACACTCGTACTGCTTAACCTATGTGGCAATACACATGGAGGTTTGGTCAAAGTCAAACCTATAGTTGTAGGAATGCATTCTTAATCATGCCATTGCCACTTTTTCTACCACCAAGTTCTTGCACTCACCCATGTCTCATGTACCGTATGATAATGCAGTAGGAAGTTTAATGTATACAATGGTAATTACAAGACCAGATATTTCACATGCAGTTAATGTTGTCGGTAGATACATGGAAAATCCAGGAAAAGAGCACTGGGAAGTAGTGAAATGGGTGCTTCGGTACTTGAGGGGCACAAGTAATAAACCACATCACCTATAAGAGTCATAGTGATTTAGTTTGTGGATATGTTGATTCATATTTTGCAGGTGATTTAGACAAGAGGTGATCAACTTCAGGTTATGTTTTTACTCTTGCAAGTGGAGTTATTCGTTTGATGTCAAAGCTTCATAATATTGTTGACTTATCCACTACAAAGGCATAATATGAAGTTGTTGTTATATTCGTAAATGAGGAAACACAAATATCATAACCCAAGCATAGTCTCTCAAAATTAAAATACATAGAGATTTACATGGTTCACCCAAACATTGGGCTACGTCCACCAAGCAGAGGTATTGGTTGTCTTATTATTCAAATCATGGAGATTACAATAGCTCACTCAGATTCATATCTGTCTCTATGGGCTTACATAAATTTATATACATTTACAAAGAAAAACTGATTATTAAATGCAATCTCATCCATATTCTAACTTGGTCTTATTGGTTACAACTAACGTTGGATTATAGGATCTGAAATCCTAATCCTGGAGGAATTCGTTGTCACCAGTTTCCAATAATCTCCACCTTGACAACAATTAACTTGATACCTTTCTCCTTCCTTTTGTTCACCAACTTTTCTGCAAGCGAAGAGAATCCCAACACCATCGTAGCTTCTCTAAAAGTATGGGTTTTGTGAACATGTATGTGCAGTTCTCTTTTGTATGAACTTTCTCAAGAGAAACTCCACCTTCATCGATGACCTGTCTTACAAAATGGTACTTGATAGGTATATGTTTTGTTTTAATGTAGTAGGATGGATTCTTACCCAAGTGAATAACACTTTGACTATCACAAATTAACTTTACTTTGTCATGCATCCTTCCAAACTCACCAAACAAACCTTTCAACCAAACTACCTCTTTGCAAGCATGTGAAGCAACTATGTATTTTGCTTCTATAGTGGATAAAGAAACAATGTTTTGTAGCTTTGACATCCAACTAATAGCTCCACCTACAAGAGTAAAGACATACCCTAAAGTCGACCTTCTCTTGTCTAAATCATCTACAAAATCAGAATCAACATATCCACAAACTAAATCACGACCACGCTATAGGTGATATAGTAATAACTTGTGCCCCTTAGATACCAAAGCACCCATTTCACTGTTGCTCAGTGCTCTTTACCTGGATTTTCCATATACCTGTTGACAACCCCAAATGCATGTAAAATGTTTGGCCTTGTACTAACCATCGCATACATTACACTTCCTACTACATTAGCATATGGTATTCGAGACATATATTCATTTTCTTCTTTTGTACTAGGACATAAAATTGAAGAAATATTAAAATGGAAAGCCAAAGGGACTGAAACTAGTTTCACATCGTTCATACCAAACCTCAAATGTATCTTCTCAACATACTTTTGTTCTGACAACCAAATCTTACCATTCCTCCTGTCTTTGAATATCTCCATGCCAAAAATCTTCCTTGCTTCTCCTAGATCTTTCATATCGAATGTCCTAGCCATCTAAGCCTTTAATTTATTGATCTCAATTATCATTTTGCTTGCTAAAAGAAAATCGTCAACATACAATACTAAGATAATGAATATGCCATTATTCAATTTCTTAAAGTAGACACAATGATCATAATCACTCCTTGTATAATTTTGTCTCACCATGAAAGAGTCAAATTTCTTGTACCATTGCTTGGGCTATTTCCTCAGACCATACAATGATTTCTTGAGCCTACAAACAAATTTCATTCTATAATTTTGAACGAACCCTTCAGGTTGTTCCATGTAAATTTACTCATCCAAATCACCATGTAAGAAGGCGGTCTTAACATCTAACTGCTCCAACTCCAAATCAAGTAAAGAAACCAATGCTAACACACTTTGAATTGAAACAATCTTAACAACTCGTAAAAAAATATCATGAAATTCAGTACCTTCTTTCTAAGAATATCCTTTCACAACCATCGTTTCTTTGTACCTTTCCACCTTATCATCAACACCAATCTTCATCTTGTAGACCCACTTGCAACCTACAGTTTTCTAGTCTCTTGGGAGTTCTACCAGGTCCCATGTGGCATTCCTCTCTAATGCCTCCATTTCATCCTTCATTGCTTCTTTCCATTTATCACTGTTACAACCCTTCACAGATTGTTGATAGCACGAAGGTTCATCATCATTAGTACTCAAAGAAACTGACGAAAAAAAATCATCATACCTTCTTGGAGGATTTCTGACCCGCGTAGACCTCCTTATGGAAGTTTATGGCTCATACACATTTTGTTGATTGTTATAATCAACTATGTATTCCTCTACAAGAAAATATTCATGAACATCTTTAGAAACTTGTTCATGTTCACTTTCACCTATATTTGAACTGGTTTCAAACTAAATCTCTTAATACTTAGGTACTTCTTCCTATTTCATTTGAACATATATATCTCATTTTATGAGAGATGATTCATCAAATATGATATCTATGTTAATGGTGATATTGTGGAAATTAGGATCCCACAACCTGTACCCCTTAATACCATCACCATATCCAACAAAGATAAGCCTTTTTTACTTTGGATCTAGTTTAGAACGTTGATGTTTCGGAATTAGAGCATAGGCTTCACAACCAACAACTTTAAGATTAGAATCATTACAAGGGAGACCTGTCCATATCGCTTCAGGAATATTTCACTCTATTACTGTTGATGTTGATCGATTCACCACATAACAAGTTGTAGTTACTGCTTCTGTCCACAGTTCCTGTTACAATTTGGAATTACTAAGCATAATCCTTGCTCTCTCTATAAGAGTCATGTTCATGCGTTCAACAATTCTGTTTTGTTGAGGAGTATAGGAAGTGGTTTTATGCTTATCAATCCCAAGCTCCTTGCAACAATTCTCAAATTCCATTGACGTAAATTCACCACCATTATCAGTTCTTAAAAATTTAATGGATCTACTAGTGCTCTTTTCCATTAAAGCTCTAAACTGCTTGAAAACAGTAAACACATCATCCTTTCTTTTCAACATATAGATCCACACTTTCTAGAGAAATCATCTATAAAAGTAACAAAATATGATGATCCTCCATACAAAACAGTAGGGGATGGCCCCCAAACATCATAATGAATATAATCAAGGATTCCTTTACTGGTGTGTCTTTCGTTTTTAAATTTCTGCCTATTTTGTTTTCCATAAATACAGTGCTTGCAGAAATCTAACTTTAAAGACTTTAGACTAGGAAGTAACTTGTGATCAGTTAATACCTTTAATCCTTGTTCGCTCATATGTTCCAATCGTTGATGCCATAGTCGAACAGAATCATCATCTTTCTCAGATACCGTTGTGGCATGACCTGAGTTAGTTCTTCCTTCTAACAGAAACAAGTTTCCAACCTTCTTCGCCTTCATGACTAGTAGTATTCCTTTGTAGACCTTCATAACTCCACCTTGAACAATACTCTTATATCCTCCAGTGTCTAAGACTCCCAAATAAATTAGGTTCTTCCTAAGCTAAGGTACATGTCTCACATTAGTTAGTATTTTAAGAGTTCCATCAAACATCTTAATTCAAATGCTACAAATTCCCACAACTTTACATGATATGTCATTTCCAATGTAAACAATTCCATCATCTATAGACTGGTAAGTAACAAACCAGTGTCTATGAAGACACATGTGATTTGAAGCACCATAATCTAATAACCATTGTTGATCATGACGTGAACCAATACTAATTGATAAAACTTCATCAGTCATACATGAACCTATTGCTGAACCTATTTCAATTGTGTTCACTTCCTTCATTTATTTTGGAGGGTCGTCTTTGGAGGCTTGTTATCGCTTCCAACAATCCTTCTTCATGTGTCCCGATTTTCCACAAAACCAACACTTAATCCTTCTCTTTTTTCCCTTCGACTTTGACCGAGAGAAATCCCTCTAACCATGTCCTCTTTCTTTAGGTCTGCCTCTGATCATCATCGCCCAGGATGTAGAGGTTTATGAATTGGTTATCTTCCTTGTTTCCTTAGACAACAATGCTCCAACAATAACATCAAACTCAATACTCTTTGTTGTGATGAAACTAATAGAGGTAACAAAGTGATCCCATGATGTGGGCAAAGAACACAATAATGTAATTGTCTTGTCTTCAGAATCGAATTTAACTCCCATGCTGGTCAACTGAACTAAGAGAGTATTAAAATTATTTAAATGATCAACTATTTTTGTACCTTCCATCATGCACAAACTGTACAATTGTCTTTTCAGGAATATCCTATTCATCAAGTATTTTTTCATGTGCATGATTTCCAGTTTCATCCATAAATCGACGATTGTCTTCTCCGCAACAATGTTGAACATAACATCATTGGCCAAACACAGGCGTATGGCACTCAATGCTCTCACATCGATCTTATCACAGTCTTCATCTATTATGGTCACAGGTTGCTTTGGTTTTCCCAAAAGCGCCTTCACCATGCCTTATTGCACGAGTATATCGTGCATCTTCACCTTCCAGATCTTGAAATTGTTCTTGTCATTGAACTTCTTGATTTCGAAGTTAACACTCTGGGTTTTTGCCATTAGCAGAAGGAAAAATTCCAAAAACACCATTTCTTATAATAACCAAGGCCCTTTTAAAAAATATTGTGGAGGAACAATGGTATAATCTCCACAAGGTTTAATCAAAAAACCTTTTTACTAACCTCACTTTAAAAAAAATAAAAATAAAAAACCACCTTTTTAATTCCTCCACCTTTTTATGCATACAATATAATTTTCCAAAATATTGGAGTTCCTCATACATTTAGATTTTAAAAAAAGCACCATGCCTTAAATTATTTCAAAACAGAAAAGTCAAATGCCATATAAATGTGATAACTTCATACCTCTACTTAAAACAAACATCATGCATATGTTTCCTTAAGGAAGAGTGGGACCTTTGTTTTTTTTGTACATACAATATAATATACCAAATATTGTAATTGCTCATACCTTTATTTTTCAAAGAAACACACCATGTGAATGTTTCCTTATCCACGGAGTTTTAGGGAGTCGTTGCAAGTCTCGATACTACTGGAGTGTGACTATCTTGAAAGGGCATTTCACCATACAACATATCTGGACCACGACGATTTGAGGAAATTGACAGCGAGAGAAGGCTGGATAATAAGACGTCGCACCCTTCGAGAGGAGGGACCTGTGATGATGTGGAAATCGACGCACCTCACACAGATGGAACTGCTACTACTCCTCTGAAATTTGACACCCTCGATACCGTCTCCTCCAACCACCCTTGATACCACTTGTTATATTGGTAAATGCGGAAACACAAATATCATATGCCAAGCATAGTATCGTATAATTAAAAGACACAGAGATTTACACGGTTCACCCAAACATTGGGCTATGTCCACCAAGTAGAGGTATCAATTGTCTTATTATTCAAATCATGGAGATTACAATGCCTCACTCACACTCATATCTGCCTCTACGGGCTTACATAAATTTATATACATTTACAAAGAAAAAATGATTATTATATGCAATCTCATCTATATTCTAACATGGTCTTATTGGTTATAACCAATGCTGGATTATAGGATCTGAAATCCTAATCCCGGAGGAATTCATTGTCACCAGTTTCCAACAGTTGCTTCACATGTTTTCAAGGAGGGAATTTGGTTAAAAGGTTTGTTGGGTGAGTTTGGAAGGATGCGGGATAAGGTACAACTTCTCTGTGATATTTAAAGTGCTATTCACTTGGCTAAAAATCCATCTTATCACAGTAAGACAAACATATTCTTGTTAAATACCATTTTGTAAGACAGGTTATAGATGACGGTGGAGTGACTCTTGAAAATGTCCGTACAAAGGAAAATTGTGGAGACATTTTCACAAACCTAGTACTCTTAGAGAAGTTGAATTAGTGCTAGGCTTCTCTCGGCTTGCAGGGAAGGTGATGAATAAATTGGACATGATATATCAGGTAAATTGTTGTCAAGGTGGAGATTGTTGAATATGTCAACTAATTTCCAAGATATTGTGGATACTAGTATATTTTGTGGCTCTTTTTTTATAGTTGTTTTTTAAACCAAATCTACCAATTTGGTATGAGATCACATTAAGAGGGACAATTTTGTAACTTCTCCCTTGAACAATAAGAAAATACCGATTATCATTGTCTGGTGGAGTTTTCCCTTACAAGAAGGGTTTTACCACGTAAGTCATTGTGTTAAATACTACTACTTGTTCTTCTTTTATTTCCCTGCACAATAGTTCTCATGGAAATTCTTCAAATTTATCACATTTTTCTTTTATATATTGGCATGTTTTTCATCAAAATATTTTTTCATATATGTGTGTTTTAAAAATGGAAATAAATGAAATTCCCTAGCTTTGAAATGTGTTTTTACCTAGCCTTGAACTTTGAACTGTGTTTTTAAAATGGATATGAAATTCCTATTGAGCCTGCTTTTGTTTTGTATGCTTGACTTTCACACTTTTGTGTCAGTGATTTAATAAACACTCCATAATGTTTTCCCCCTGCCTTTCCCTTGATAGATGGTTGGGTTTAGTCTTTTGTTTTCGATGTAAATGAATGTAATATTCTTCATTTTGATATATTTTGACATTTTTTCATATTTAAGAATTAATTAGTTAAATAGATGGATAGAAGGTTTTTCACATTGTGTAGGCATGTTGAAGTAGGACTTCCTCAGAAGGGAGTTCAAAGCTTTATCATTGAACCATATCAATTAATATTATTATTTTTTTTTAAGGAGAAACCCCTTTACCTATTTTCACCATTTTCAAAATCAAAAGAATTGTTGTTCTTTTTAAAATTAAAAGAAGTTAAATAACTATAAATAATTTTTTTTTTTAAATTAAGAGAAGTTAAATAACTCTAAATAGAAGACTAGAAATTATGAATTTTAAAAAGAACACTAAAAAAATCTATGAATTTAAATTAAGAGAAGTTAAATAACTCTAAATAGAAGACCAAATCCATAGAAATTATGAATTTTAAAAAGAACACTAAAATAATCTATGAACTTAAATTAAGAGAAGTTAAATAACTCTAAATAGAAGACCACAGCCATAGAAATTATGAATTTTAAAAAGAACACTAAAAAAATCTATGAAATATATATGAACTTAAAAAAAAATAAATGCAAAAGTGTTTATAATTTAAAAAATAATATTCCCACCAACATAATCTTCATTTTGTTCGTCGTTTCCATCCCCGTTTGAATGAAAATATTTCTTCCAACATAAAATTGACAAGAAACCTTTGAATTTGATATAGTTCCCATACCTCTGGCTTGCGACGTGCACGCCCTGCAGGATTCTCTATTCGTATTCTCTCATCGATAAACGAGAACGCATATGGCAATCCCTGAACTTATCTCCATTGTGAGTTCTGGGCATCCTACGGAGGGCAACAAAGTTAATAGTTGAGCTTTTCTACTTGCCCGTTGGATTTTCCGAATTTACTGTCGACATATATTTATGCATAGTATTCTATTTTCTGGTGGATGGTACAATTCTGAGTGACCCGCCCTTCTGCACCACTGCACTCCACTCTGCTACTAAGTGGTAAAGCCTGTACACTCTTGTTAACAACGGCAGTGCGTTGAACTATGTTTTATATTTTTTTCAGATATTATTGTATTTAGATAGGCGTTGTTTAACTGTTTTAAGTTTTAAGATTTTTGATTAGAAATTTGAACAAAATTACAATTTTTCTGTTTAAATTACATTTTTAATGTAGAAATAGATATAGCCTCGTGAGACACCGAAATTATACATAAATAACCACTCTGCAAATTCAACAATCTTGTAAATCCAACCATCACTTGCGAAATTTCGAGCAAATATCACCTAAACGTAAAACGTTTTGTTGTTGGGATATCTGAGAAAAACCAAACTGATATAGTCGAAGAACGTGGTTGTCTTTGAAACTTTCCTCAAATTCACTTTGCTTTCTTGAGCATAAAGCTGAAACCCAAAGTTATACCTAAGAAACAAGTTAGGTATAACTGCACATCGTATAATCTAATTCATTACCAAACGGTCAGCAGCATCGTTTTTTGGAAAGATCAATAGAGTCCAATGCAGTGCCAAAAAAGGATATCTTTAAGCAGAGTCTCCAGTCTTTACCACCTACCAACCAAAAATAGAGAAAAAAGTTGAGTGAAGTGATGCCAAAAGCGCGGGTCACTAAGAACTGTACCATTCAACAGAAAATATAATACTGTGCATAAACATAGATACATAACATATGGAAACATTTTCGTTTATTGATGAGAGGATATCAGGGCAGAATCCTGCGGGGTGTGCACGTCACAAAGACATGCAGCTAGATGAGACGCAGGCGGGGGGAACTGGGGATCCACAGGCCGGATATTATATTTCTATGTTCTTTTATCCAAAGCCCCTGTTTGCAATCCAGACCTACCGAACCAAAATCATGATTTCAGAATGTCTCTGTCCAGTATTATGTTAGGCAGTGCATATCGATAACGTTATCGAGCGAACGAACTATGTATTGGTAGTGTTTGAGATACATTTAAAAAAAACAAAAAATAGCTATAGATTAATTCTAACAATTAAGATAATAATATGTTTTTTTAAGAAGTCATAAGTTTAAATCCAGGAAATATGGTATGTATACTTTTTTTTTAAACTTTAGCACATAAAATTCAAAACTAATAATCTTAAAAGCATTTTTTGAATAAATTCTAAAATTAATAGAATTAAGATCCTTATTTGTGAGTTTTTAAGTAAGCTGCAGATTTCAAAATAAATGGGAAACCTAGATGCAAAAGTAAAATATAGCAGAAATAATCTGACCCTCATGATCAACAATCCAAAGCATTCTCGGATCCGCAGCGCGCATGGAAAGCCCAGCGCAGTGACAAAAAACGTATCACGCAGTTCATAGGTTGCACGATTTACTGCGCGCTGTGATAAAACTTTTAATGAATGATTTACCAAAGCAGAATAACATAGTGTTATGCTTAGCACATGAACTTATAAATATACATTTAGGTGTGCTGCGCATGGTTGCAAAATACAACATTGTGATGAGTCTCAACTCAAAAAAATAATTCTGCTGACTTCACAGACACAAAGTTTGTGCTCTCATATTTCTTCAACTCAGCTGCTTTTGTTTCTCTCTGCTTCTTTTCTATATTTACTCTTGAGTAACTAAAGACTGAGACTTATATGGATTGAGACTTCCTATAAAAGTAAAAACTGACTTAACATTAAAGACAACCATTAATACGACTGAGTCTTCAACTACTTAACTGATCTTGGGAAGATAAAGATTGGCTCCATTTATAAATCCTTTGGTTCCTGACTGACTTGCAGACTGTCACATAGACTCACTGACTGACTGATATATCACCTACCTGTAATTATTATTTCCAACACTCCCCCTTAATTATAAGTAGGTGGGATTACATAAGAAAATTACATCAAAAATTAAGTTTACAATTCTAATGTCACTCATATGTTACTGCGGAGACTTCCACACTACTGCGCAGATGTTGAAATGCATCTCTTGCTAAAGCCTTTATGAAAATGTCAGCAACTTGTTCTTTTGAGCTGCAAAACTCTAAACCAATCTCTTTGTTATTCACCAATTCTCTGCTAAAATGATACCTTGTATCAATATGTTTGGTTTTCTTGTGAAATGCTTTGATAACATGATGGTTGAATCGTTGTCATAGAATACTGTTGTTGGTTTCTGTTGTTGTTGCAACAAATCTTTTAACATTCGTCTCATCCAAACTGCTTGACAAGTTGCGCTTGTAGCTGCGGCGTACATTGTTTCTGTTGAAGAAAAAGCCACTATGGCTTGCTTCTTTGATGCCCATGATGCCATACCTTTTCCAAAATGAAATGTGTACCCATAGGTACTTTTCCAATCATCTATGTTGCATCCACAATCACTGTCATTATATCCAATAAGTCTGAAATCTTCTGAAGTGGAGTACCTAATGTCAAAATCTATTGTTCCATTCACATTTCTCAAAATTTTGTTTCTTGCCTTCCAATGTCATTCTTTTGAAGTTTCCATGAACCTTGAAATTAAGCTCACTTTATACATAATATCAGGTCTTGTCGTTGTTAGATACATAAGACTACCTAACAGTATTTTAAACATTGTGGGATTCACCTTTGACCCTTTATCTTCCTTGCTTAACTTCAATCTTGTTATCATAGGTGTTGGGGCTTCTTTTGAATTTATCAAATTGAATCTTTTCATAATTTCATGTGCATACTTAGACTATGAGATAAATATACCAGTTTTGGACTTGTGAACTTCTATTCCCAAAAAATATCTCATAAGCCCGAAATCAATCATTTCAAATTCATCATTCATGTCTGACTTGAATTCTTCAATACCAAAATTACCTGTAAATATTAAATCATCCACCAATAAGCAAACCATTCACATGTTACCTTACTGATTTTCTTTGATGTACAATGTTGGCTCACTTTCACTTCTCTGAAATCCATATGTGAGAGATAGGAATCTATGTGATTGTACCAAGCCCTAGGAGCTTACTTTAATCCATATCGTGCTTTCTTCAATCTGTACACCTTGTCTTCTTGTCCTAGAACCGCATGACCTCGTGGTTTTTCCACATATAGTTCTTCTTCTAAGTTTCCATTCAAAAATGTTGACTTTACATCCATACGATAAAATGGCCACTTGTATTGCACTGCAATGGCTAGCACAGTTCTGACTATGTCCATACGCTCAACTGGTGAAAATCTTTCATTGAAATTAATTCCAGGTGGTTGTGCAAAACCTCTTGTCACAAAGTTGCCTTGTTCTTCTACACATTTTTTTCTGCATCTTGCTTGGTTTTATAAATTGAATTCACACTAATCACATCCTTATCTTCAGGTACATCTATCAATTTCCATGTATGATTGTTCTCTATGCATTTGATTTCTTCATCCATGGCTTGTGCCCATGCATCATCTTCTTCAAAATTTAATGGATCATCTATTTGTGAAAGCAAAGAAAAAACTAAAAATGAATTTGTTTCATCTTCATTATAGATGTCGCGCAAACTTCTTGTCTTTCTTTGTAACAAACTTTCTAATTTTGGATATGGAGATGTAGAACTACTTGGACCGTTTCCTAATGTTTGTTAGGCTCTAGGTGTAGATTGTGCACCTACTATTCTTAGTGGAATATTTTGTGCAGTGATTTAGGTCACAGTGCCAAGTGCAGAAGGGATTGTGCCCTATCGAATGGTTGATGCCTGAACCACTTCATCTTATGTGTCATCTTGTTCCATTACATCAATAATTTTGACTTTCTTTGCTATGCTTCCATCCCATGCTTCATTCTCGACGAACTAAACTTCATGACTGATTATGACCATTCTTTGCCAATAGGATCATAAAACTTGTATCTTTTTGTTTCTTCAAAATACCCAACAAATATACATTTCTCTCATTTTTTTGCTAGCTTCCTTCTCTTCTCATCTGAAACATGAGAGTATGCAACACAACCAAAAAAAATTATGTGCATCACATTATGCTTCAATTCTCTCTAGGCTTCTTGAGAAGCTTTGTTCTTCACACTCTTTGTCGGACATTTGTTCAATATGTATAATTTAGTTCCTACTAACTTGGCCCAATACTCATTTTACAAATGTATGGTTTCCAACATACTACGTGCCATTTCCATGATGGTTTTGTTCTTTCTTTTCACGACACCATTTTTGTTGTGGTGTGTATCGTATGGTAAATTGCTTATAGATGCAATGAAATTTACAAAAGCTATGAAATTCTCTTGAAATGTATTCTCCTCCTCTGTCAGCTCCTAGACACTTCATGTAATAGCCACTATGGTTCTCCACAAGTTATTTACACTATTGAAAACAACCCATTACGTTAGATTTATGCTTTAGAAAATAAATCCATGTATTTCTTGATAAATCATCAATGAATGTCAGAAAATAAATATTTTCTCCTATAGATGGAGTTTGCATTGGTCCACAAATGTTGGAATGTACAATTTCCAGTGGATATTTTTCTCCTAATACGTGCCAACTGGAAATAATTCTCTATGTTTCTTGCCAAATATGTAGCCTTCACATATCTTTTATGGTTTTTCAATCAATGACAAACACTTTACAATATCCTTTGTGTGTAGCATTTTTAGACCTCCAAAGTTCAAATATAAAAATATGAAATGTCATAACCAGGAATCATAATGTACTTCATATTGGAATGTTGCCTACATTTGTGCGCCATTTTCTCATTTCTTGATATTGTACGCACTATTTTCTTCATTGGAACTGTGTGCACTTTCTACTGTAAATGTAGTATCTCACTGTGCATCTTTTGCTTTACCAACATCTATCATTTTACTCTTCTTTTTAGATGGCTTCAATGTCAATGGGCACATTCTGTTACTTGTCATTTGGATTCTTGCAATAAGTTGATTTCTTGGGCATTTATCGATGATCACATAGTGATTATATTCCATGTAGATTATGTATCATTTTTGTAACACTTGTCCTGTTCTCATCAAATTAAAATATTTATATTGCATTTTCCTAAGACAATGACTTGGATATATGTTCCATGTGTAACCTTGGTTTGGACTGACTCATCCAAACTAGAAAACAATTCTATGTTTTATGCCATGTGGTTACTACAGCCTGAATCTAAATACCCTATGTCACAATGACTTGCTTGAGAAACATTACATTCAAATGAGGGTACTATAGGCATTTCTACAACGTGTACCATAAACATAGGGTGGGTTTGGTTATTTTCATTGTTTGAATGATCTTGACTTTGTTTGTTTTGATTATATTGTCTCGTCCTGCACTCATATGCATAATATACATACATTTTATAGTAATGGAACTAAATATTTGATTGGTCATTTCTCTGACAACTTAACTAACTGGTATTTGGGTTTTGACCTCTTCCACTAGCATTTCTAGGACTGCAACTGCATCCACCTCTGACATAACTTCTTCCTCTATCTCTAAAGTTATCTCTCCCCCTTCCTCTTCCAGGGCTTATAAATGACTTTGCGGAAAATGCATTATCTAATGACATACTTGACCTATTCAATCTGTGTTCATGATTAATGAGGAAAGCTTGCAGTTCATCTAGACTAAACAAAATCAAGTCTTTTCTTTCTTCTACAGTCACAACTAAGGTATCGAATTTAGGAGGAAGACTCTTAAGTACCTTCTCAACAACTTTTATGTATTCTATGGTTTCACCATGAGACTTAATCCAATTTATCATACCAATGACATGGGTATAAAAGGAATCTATTGTATTTGTATCTTTCATTGACACAATTTCAAAATCTTTTCTAAGAATTTGTAGCTTTCAAGTCTTTACTTTGTCCATACCTTGATAAGAGGTTTGTAATATGTATCATGCTTCCTTGACTTTCTTTGTTGATGCAAATCTTAGGAGTATGCTCTCATACATGGCTTGATGTATGTAAAACATCTCATTTCCATCCTTCTTTCTTTGATATTTCAGGACATCCTTTTCAAATTGTGTCAGGGCATTATATGCTACCTGATATACTAATTCCACATAACCATTCCAATTATCTCCCATACATATTGACTTCAGAACAACACCTTCATGGTCAAATACTGTTAATATTATGGTAGCTTCAGGAGGTGTGAACCTCTATTGTGACCTATGATGAGATTAGAATATTCTCGAAGGAAGCAAAGAAGTAAAGGAAACCCTAGATGAGCACAATCTTTCATATTCTAACAGGTTATGGGCCCACACCTCCTTCATTCAGTCTAAACGGTGGAAGGAAGCATAGCCGCTAGGATATTGAGCTCGTTGAGGAACTGTCGCTAGGGTTACCAGCAGGAGCAACTTCCAAAGACACTGTCGCTAGGGTTACTAGCAGAAGCAGTTGTAGAAACCCTAATCTCATATCTGACACCTTATGATGGAGCATCTCGCTCAAAAAAAAGATCTTCAGATGTGCCCTAACTCAGTGCACCTCTTGGCTCTCTCAGAAGATAGAAACGATGAAGTTGAAGTTTTGGATCAAGGCATGACCAGTTACCAGTCAACCGAATACATGAGTCAAACGATCAGTATTTTACACTACTCAACACTTACCAAAACGATTAAAGATGACATGTGGATAATCGATAGTGGAGATTCTAGGCACATGACAGGAGATCAAGCCAGACTCTTAAATATAAATGAGAAGAAGACCTCGTACAAGGTAGATCTTGGAGACCAAACCACTTACCCCCTCGAAGGATTTGGACAAGCCTCCATCAAAATGAAAACATGTAACTATGTTCACTTAAGCAATGTTTTATATGTACCTGGTTTAGAAAAGAATCTTGTATCAATATCTTGCCTACAAGACAAAGGAAATAGAATAGCTTTCGTGGATGGAAAAGTGTTATCATGGCATAAAGAGTCCAGGATAGAGAATGTTAGGGTTATTGGAAGTCGTGAAGGAAATCTATATAGACTACTAGAACAAAATGAAGAAGCTCTTATACATAATGAAGTCAACCCTAATGAGCTTTGGCACATAAGGTATGCTCACATTAACTATCAAGATTTACCCTTTCTCAAAAGGATGGTTGAAGGAATACCAGAGTTGTAGTCTACACATGAAGGAATCTGCAAAGGATGTGCTCTTAGGAAGAATATCAAGAAACCATTCCCAAGCAGCAACAACAAATCTAAGGAGATTCTAGATCTGATATGCTCCAATGTTTGTAGTATGATGGTAGTAAAATCTCTAGGAGGATCTTATTACTACATAATCTTCATAGATGACTATTCAAGAAAGACTTGGTTATATCTACTCAAGACAAAATATGAAGTATTCAGTAAGTTTCAAGAGTTCAAAGTAGAAATAGAAAATCTCATGAATAAGAAGATCAAGATGATAAGAATCGATAATGGTGGAGAATACACATCAAGTGAATTTGTTTCATTCTACAAATCGACAAGGATTAGGAGGGAGTTGATTGTTCCTCATAATCCTCAACAAAATGGTCTAGCATAAAGAAAGAATAGATCCATTGAAGAAACCATAAAAGACTTACTAAATGATCAAGGTCTATCCATGTTCTTATGAGGAGAAGCAGGAATGACAACAATATATGTGTAGAACAGAAGTCCTCGTCGTATATTGAAGGAAATGACACTAGAAGAAGCCTTCTCAGGTAAGAAACATAATTTGGAAAAACTAAGAATATTTGGATGTCCTTTTTACTCTCACATTCCCAAGGACAAGCGGAATAAACTAGAACCTTCAGGAGAGAAAGGGATATTCGTGGGATACCGTGATTCATCCAAAGCTTATAGAATATATATTCCAGAAAAATACAAGATCGAAGTTAGCAGAGACGTAACATTCAATGAGAAGATGGCCTTCAAGAAATCCATAGAAGAAAATATAGAAGAAGAAGAGATTGAAGAACTTAACGTAGAAAGCACATAAAACATAGATGACGAAAATGAACTACCCGATCATCCTATGGAGCCATGTGAAAACATTGATTCAAATATCATACCTAAGACCAAGAAAATACCAACTTGGCTTGAAGCTACCTTACAAGATGAAAAAAAACTCAAGGTTCCAGAAGGAACATTCAGAAAGAGTAAAAGACCTAAAACATTCTCAAGTTATGCAACATACATGACAAAGCTTCTAGATGAAGAACCTACCACATTTGAAGAAGTAGTTCAAAAGGAACAATGGAAAGAATCTATGAAGGAAGAGCATCAATCCATTATGAAAAATGAAGTATGGGAAATCGTACCAAGACCTAAAGAAAAATTAGTTGTAACCTCAAAATAGGTGTGCAAGATCAAACATGCAGCAGAGAGAAGCGTGGATAAATACAAGGCAAGATTCGTAACTAGAGGGTTCTCCCAGAAGGAGGGAGAAGATTATGATGAAACCTTTTCTCTGGTGGCTAGATATACTTCCATTAGAGCTATCATATCTCTTGTTGTTTCCATGGGATGGAACTTACATCAGATGGATGTAAAGACAACTTTCCTAAATGGAGCTATTGAAGAAAAAGTATATATTTAAAAACCTCAAGGGTTTGAGGTACATTCCAGAGACACTCACATTTGTAGATTGAAGAAATATCTATATGGACTCAAGCAAGCTCCAAGGGTTTGGTATGCTAGAATGGACAACTATCTAATGAGACTTGGTTTCTCCAAGAGTCATGCAGATCCAAAACTTTATTACAAAGTCGTGGAAAATGCCCCTGTGATTCTACTACTATATGTTGATGATCTATTCATAACATGTAAAGAGTCTCTTATTATCCAGTGCAATAAGGAATTAGCTTCTGAATTTGATTTGAAAGATCTAGGTCTCATACATTATTACTTGGGACTAGAAGTATGGCAGAAGCATGGTGAGGTATTCCTTGGACAAGGAAAGTATGCAATAAATATCTTTCAAAAATTTGGAATGATGGATTGTAAGTCCATGGACACTCCTATGAATGTAGATATAAGAAAACTGAAAGTTCCATATTCTGATCCAGTAGATCCATCTCTATATCGACAACTAATTGGGTCATTGATGTATTTGGTAAATACTCGACTAGACATCTGCTTTGTCGTGAATACACTAAGCCAGTTCCAGATGGAACCAAGACATGAGAATTGGATAGCTGCAACGCATGTATTAAGATATATTCGTGGAACAATAAACTATGGCTTGAAATATACCGCATCTAGTGATATACAACTTCATGGATTCACAGACTCAGATTGGGCAGGAAGTGCAGAAGACAGAAAGAGAACTTCAGGTATGTGTTTCATCTTGGGCTCCACTATGATATCTTGGGGCAGTTGGAAACAAAATTATGTCACACTCAGCACAACAGAAGCAAAGTATATCGTAGCATGTGAACCATGCACTGAAGCAATATGGTTAAGGAAGTTAATCTCTGATTTATTTTATCAGATTCCAGAATCAACCATAATACATTGTGATAATCAGAGTTGTATAAGATTATCAAAACATACCGTATTTCATGAAAGGTCGAAACACATTGAGATCAAATACTACTTTATTTGAGATAAAGTCCAGGAAGGAGAGGTAAAGCTCAAGTATATCCCCACTGACAGGCAGACAACAAACATTCTAACAAAACCTCTATCCAGAATAAAGTTTGCATATTTCCAAGAGAAGATGGGGATCATGGAAATAATTCCCTTAGCTGAAAGGGAAGACTCTCCAATTTAGGAGGGAGCACTAAAATATTATTGAAAAAAACATTGTTGAAAAATATTATTGAAACATTTATCTTTGTCATTGAAAAATAGTCCAAATTGGACAGATTCTTTCTTGTTCAGAAAGTGGATTGAGATTTCTGATAGACATCGATTTCCCATTGTGGTTAACATGGGAAATGGTCCAGATTGCTGATGTATCATAGACAACAACTTCCCATTGTGGTTAACTTGGGGAGTGGTTTAGGGCAGTCTGTCTTCTTGAAGATTACTTAAGAAGACTGCCCCACCTCGTCGGACAACTATTTCTCATTGTGGTTAACATGAGGAATGGTCTGTTTTGAAGGTTGATACAGGACAACATTTTCCTCTTGTGGTTAATAGAGGAAATGGTTCAGAAAATCATTCCTTAGGGTTTATACATTCTCTCTAGGGTGCACTTTGATTAGTGTAGGAAGAATGGTCCAGGCTCAACAATTAGGGACAGATATTCCTTAGGGTTTATACATTCTCTCTAGGGTGCACTTTGATTAGTGTAGGAAGAATGTACCAGGGTGAGGAATGGTCCATGGATCAGAAATTAGAAACAATAATTCTTCCTTGTTTGAGAAGAATAAGGCAGATAGCCCATCATTGATGTTCTATACTGAGGGAAGATATTCTTTCAGATCTCAAATATGTGAGTGAAAGAATGGCCCAGATGGATTTGTTTATTTTTAACAATATTTTCTATGCAGGTTGTCATCAGATGATTGTTATGGAGACTGGTTGTCTCCAGACAGTAGAGATATACTACTGTGGTGGATTTGTTCCACTATTCGTGACTATGTGTCACGGTTTGAGTAGTTGCGTACTACCATGGATAAACATAGGTGTGTTCTATCAATTGATATTCTACCAATTGTCATAGCAGATTATCCAGTTGGATAATAATGACGGTGCTCATGATACTACCAGTTGAATGGTCTGTTTGTGCTCAAGACCATACCTCCCTAGCTAGGAGGGAGTGTTAATATTATGGTAGCTTCGGGAGGTATGAACCTCTATTGTGACCTATGAAGAGATTAGAATATTCTGGAAGGAAGAAAAGAAGTAAAGGAAACCCTAGACGAGCACAATCTTTCATATTCTAACAAATACCACATCTCATAATTCTTTCCTGTAAAAGTAGGAGGTTGCAGATTTGAAGTAGAAGCCATATTTCACTTTTCAACAAAGTTTTTTCTCTTAAACTTGTTCTGATAGAACCTTCTCTGATCAACTTGCTTTTGATCAATCTACTTTGATACTAGATCTCGGATCCGCAACGTGCTGGGAAACTTTCGTAGCACAGTGAAAAAATAATGTGTGCCACAAGCTTCGTCATTGAACTCTTAAGCCTTATCACGCAGTTCGCATGCTACATGATTTATGATGCACTGTGATAAAACTCTTAATGAAGTATTTATATATGCAGAATCACACAGTGCTATGCTTAGCACATGATCTTAGAAATACATATGAAGTTTAACAACACAGAAATTACTTGATATTAATAACTTCGGTGTGCTGCGTGTGGTTATAGAATACAATACTGTGATGAGCCTCGACTCAAACAACTTCTTCTGCTGACTTCACAGACATGGAGCTTGTTCTTTAAGATTTCTTCAACTCCTTAGTTGTTATTGTTTCTCTCTACTTCTTTCCTACATCTACTCCCAACTAACTAAAGACTCGAACTTATATGGACTCTGACTCTGACTTCCTATAGAAGTAAAAACTGACTGAACATTGAAGATGACCATTTATGATCTAGAATTGGATCCAAGAGCTTGATGGGGCTCAGAAGGCCTTAAAATCAAAGTTCTCATAATGGCTTCAAAACGGACGTGAGTGTAGGCCTCATCGATACAAACCCAATGTAACTTGAACATGATTAAACAGATGTCATATGCTCCATATATGGAAATATGTTTGTTTATCCAAACAGGCAAAAACAAATGATGATTGTACAGTTTGTAGAGTGCCACGTGTCAACTAACTATACAAGTCGTACAACTGACGTGGCAGGAACATTTGGCATTGATGTGGAAGGGTGACTAGGTGTATGAATGCTAATGTGGAAAGGACAGGTGGACCAATCTAGGGGTGACACATGTCACCACTGCAAGGGTGACACGTGGCACACTCGTACATCTTACATGGTAGGTGCGACACATGGCAGACGGTGACTGGGAAAGCTTGATGACTGGGTAGTAGATGTGGTCTAATTGCATGCTGATAAGTCACAGATATATTGGTGTAAGGAAGAGTGCCATGTGGCACCTAGGCGTTGGATCGTTTCTGTGCAAAAAAATTTGGAGTCTCCAAGATTTGACCTTGTGACCTCTGTGTGGGCGAAGGGTTTGGCAAAGCCGAGCTAGCCAGCCTACCAGAGGGTGGTGCTTAACCATATGGTGGTGCTGAATACATTAAATTTTACCACTTATGTGTGGGCAGTGGAGTAAGGGTTGGGGCTTAGCCCCAACCCTGATGGAAAACCTTCCATGCGACCCTTGACATGTGTCTAGGCCCCTAAAATTTGTCATGTGTAGGATTTTTAAATTGGCATATGTATATGGAGCTAGCCCCTGGTTTCGATGATCCACCATAGGACCTAGACAATAGTTGTTATAATGGATAATGCAGGTTTTAAGGGTTAAGCCCCAGTCGATTGGGCTAGCCTGCTCACTAGGGGGATTAACCATGGGCCTAGATATGAGGGTTATATGCGGGGAAGGTTCATGCATGGAGCAAGCCTAAGGCCACGTGGGTAAAACACATATGACCAGGACCAAGAAGTTAGGGTCCAACGCACATGGAGTTAGCTCCTGGCCACATGGCCACCATCCATATGCCCAAGGGCCAACGCATAAAGGGTTGTGCCCAGTAATTTTTGAAAATGTGGATTTTAAATTTATTATATTGATTTTGTATCAATTTTTAAGAAGCTTTGGATATTTTTGGCTCTTTTGGGGGGATATTGGGCCCTTTTTTAGGCCAAATCTTGGGGGTGTTAGCAACAATTCTTCTCTTGGGCCCGAGAGCATCCAGAGCTGCAGGTTGCACGAAGAATGCCCAAGCGTAGCACGTAAAGCCCCATTTCAGGCTAAAAATAAAGTGAGCGGGTGAAATTACGTTGTCAACAGCCCAGATTCATCTATAAAAGTAGATAGATGGTCGACGGGAAATCACGGTCAATGAAGTTGTGCCGAGGTTAGCGCAATGGATAGTGCCCATATTATGTGTAGGGAAAGATAGCAGCCGTCCATCCAGAAGACGTGTGGCATGGGATATAGTCGCGTCGGCATTTAGGCATTCAGGGATTCGAAGGGTGAAGGTTCCTTATTGTCCTATGTCTCGAAACCCTGAACCCCGAAAGCACCAAAGGCACCCAAAGTCGGGCCTGCAGTATTATGGGGTAATCTCAGTCATCCACCCGCAGGAGACACCTGGCGTGTGATTAGGTTTCTTTCCGTTTCTCCCATTGCGATTCCAAGGCTCAAGGTACATCATCGTTGGGAGATTTCAGAACCGTCAGATCTAGAGGGATGCGTGGCACCAGATTAAGCCATCTCGGTGTTTCGCTCATCACAATTTCAAGAAGCAGGGATCAGCCCCTTCCTATTCGTGAACATCAAAAACGCCTTTGAGAGTAAACATAGGGTCACAGCCTGTGGTCACTAGGGAAAGAAAGAGTTGCGCAAAAGGGGCCAAAGGCGTCGGGTTTCAGTCACAGAGAGGCCCGTCACGACCTCCAGTTGCCATCGGACCTGACCTCGATCCTGGTCCGCGCTTGGAGCAAATGAAAGCAAGAAGGGGTGGTTGAAACCTCTCCTCATTCATTAAGTGTGAGGTATGGAGCGTCTGGCAGGCAGTCTGCTCGAGGGGATCCCGTGTACCCATTTTTCCAGAGAAGTCATGCTAAGTTCTCAACTAGCTAGAGGAGGTCTGCACACGCTAGCTCAATTTTTAATGGTTCAGCTACTCCCCTTACAGGAGCCATGTGCAGTTAAAGTGGCGTTTGAAGAAGGATATCAGTACGAGTTTGACTGAAGAGACACCAAGCCTTGGGCAACTGGGCACGCCTCTATTAGGTGAATTTCTCTGAGTATATAAACTCAGTCTTTGTATTTTGTAAAGTATCGATGGTTGAGCAAGGCTCTCGATTGTAAAGTTTTGATGAAGTGCTGGTCGCTCTGGTTAATGTACAAGTCATTTGAGACTTCTTACTTTATGGATGTCAACTTCTTTTCCATCTCTTTGTTTACTGTGTTAGAACAACTCAGAATTGGAGGATACAGTCGAGTTGTAGTTGTTATAGGATGATGTAGGTTGGATCACTGTAACATTTGCATTGTTTCTAATCGGTTTCTGTGATTTTCTTGGCACTAAACGACTTCGAATTGAAGGATTCATTCGAGTCACCCCTCAGCTCCTTGAAGCTCTGGACCAAGAGGATCTTGGCTTCTGAGTTTTTCACCCTGAAGCCTCCGAAGGCCTATCGCCCGAGGCAGTCTTGCTCACTCTTCTCACAAGTCTTCCATCTACCGCCCTTTAATCCATTTACTGATGGAAGTTGGATCAATACCTCCCTTTCTTTCTACATACCAGGCTCGGTTTCTTGAGTTAAAGCTATATCTTCTTGAGTCTTTACCCATACGATCACCCCATTAAACAAATCGTGACATAAAAACTGATGGGCGTCGGGCTCTGCTCCTGCTGCAATCCAGGAGTGACTTCTGACACTAACATTTCTGGCGTTGTTGCCGGGGATGAAGTTGAAAATTTTCCCTAGGATTGAACGACAACGATTAACTGATTCTGAAGGTGCATCAGATATCAGAATTATCAAGATTTCTACTGTGCACCTGGCGACTCCACTGTGGCGACTCCATTGTTTCCACTTCACTGTTTCAGTTGTGGCTACTGTTGGCACACCTGAAAGATAACCCAAAGGAGCTTTCTCAAGAAGGTTTCAGTGGCTGCTTTCTCAGCCTGAGAAGCTTCCTAGGGTAACGACAATGTTAAGATCTGGCCTTTGATGGTGAACAAGGACCAGGAACATTTGAAGCTGCGCATATTTCACCTGGCGACTCCATGATTCGAGGATCAATTGGTGACTCCACTGGTTCGATATGAGAAAATTCCGGCTCAAAGGTTTGCTTTCTGTGACTTTTCTTAGATAGTTGGTTTTCCTAATGCACTTCCTGATAGAGACATATGGGAAAATTTCCTCCCTGAATTTCACGCAAAGAGTTGGGAGGTACCGGCTGAGCATTTATTGGACTTTCATGATGTTATTCATCGACTTAATATCATGCATGAAGATGTTCAGATTAAGCTCTTCAGGTATTCATTGAAGGGAGCTGCTCTTGAATGGTGTCAGTCTCTTCCTGCTGCAAGCATCCACTCTTTAACAGGTTTTCATACAGCTTTCAATTCATTTTGTAAAGATTAGTTTCCAGCTGATTGTTTGTATGAAAACTGTTGTGAGGAGTTTTCTTCGCTTCATGAAGCCTCTGCTGGCCCTGAAGACTAGGTCCATGATGAATCTTTTACTGTGGAGGAAATCATTTGCCAGGAAAATATAGGGGTGTTGAATGATATTAATTGTGTTATCCCTAGAATGGAAGCATCTGACATTATCTCAGATGCCTCTATTCTTTTAGATATTCATAACGATCAACATGCCTCTTGTGGAAATTGTGAGTTTATAGAGAAAATGTGGTCCATGGTAGATGACTCACCTGGATATCGGGTTGAAGAAGATGTTCCTAGAAGCTCTGCTCATGATGACGAAGACCCTCTCTTTTTAAAAGAGGGGTTAGTTGTGGAAGAGGACTCTTCTCTTTTCCTCTAGGGGGTTTCTCATGATATATTTTTACCTGGGATTAAAGAGAAAAATATTATGTATGAGCAGCCAGAACCAGCAGGTCCCATTATCCCTAAAATGGAATTTTTTTACGGGATCACTGTTCTGGAGGAGGATCATATCAATGAAGGACACCCCCTTTTTGATGTATATTATAGTGATGATGAGCAGAAAGCTTATCTTACATTTGATCACTATAAAGATACTGAAGAGCCAGTCAACAAGCAGAACCACCCCATGGTCCCTATTTATGATGAATATGAATCAGACCTGGGGAAGAGCCAAGAAGAAGAGCAGAAAGAACCAGTGGAATAGGTGACTTCCTGCCCGGAGCCCGCCCATTCACCTATGCAGACTCATGAATTTCATCCCTATAGGAGTAGCTGTGGAGCAAAGCAGGCTTGCTTCTACCCTTTTCACAGGGTTTGCCACTCATTCTATGATCCTGTCAGCGAGTACATGGAGTGGCATGTCTTTTATGCCTTGGAGCCGCCCTATTCCATATCAACTTCACCCTGTGAGGAGAAGTTGAAGAGTGTAGTCGTTCTGTGTCATGGTTACACCATCTGCTGGTGATCATCGACAGAAAGAAAGAGCTTCCCTTCAGGAAGTTACTTGATTGGCTATGGTGGAAGTCTGCTTTCACCTAGCCCCATGTAAACTGTTTTATTAGTTTAGGATTGTATATAAATAAGCTCCTTTGAGCATGTATCTTTATTTTGTTTCTTTTATTTTTCGGCCTGTATTTTCTGTAGCAGGATGTTTTGAGCCTGACTCCATAGCCCAACAACAAGGCACTGAAGCTGTGGAATGAGTTCTTAGAGCATCACAGGGACGACTCTATCCCCCATGGAGCCTAATGTTAGCAACAATTCTTGTCTTGGGTCCGAGAGCATCCAGATCTGCAGGTTGCATGAAGAATGCCCAAGTGTAGCACGTAAAGCCCCATTTCAGGCTAAAAATCAAGTGAGCGAGCGAAATTATGTTGTCAATGGCCCGGATTCATTTATAAAAGCAGATCGATGGTCGGAAGGAAATCGCAGTTAACGAAGTTGCACCGAGGTTAGCGTAATGGATAGCGCCCATATTATGTGCAGGGAAAGATAGCAGTCATCCATCTAGAAGATGCATGGCATGGGATCTAGTTACGTCGGTGTTTCGGCATTGAAGGATTCAAAGGGTGAAGGTTCCTTGGTGTCCTATGTCTCGAAACCCCGAACCCCGAAAGCACCAAAGGCACCCAAAGTCAGGCCCGTTGTATTACGGGGCAATATCATTCGTCCACCCGCAGGAGACACCTGGCGTGCCATTAGATTCCTCGTTGTTTCACCCATCGTGATTCCAAGGCTCAAGGTACAGCATCATCGAGAGATTTCAGAACCGTCAGATCTAGAGGGACGCGTGGTGCCAGATTAAGTTGTCTCGGCGTTTCGCTCATCGCAATTTCAAGAAGTAGGGATCAACCCCTTCCTATTCGTGAACTTCGAAAGCACCTTTTAGAGTAAACACAGGGTCACAGCCTGTGGTCACTAGGGAAAGAAAGAGCTGCATAAAAGGGGCCAAAGGCGTCGAGTTTCACTCACAGAGAGGCCCGTCATGACCTCAAGTTGCCATCGGGCCTGACCTTGATCCTAGTCTGCGCTTGGAGCAAATGAAGGCAAGAAGGGGTGGTTGAAACCTCTCCTCATTCATTAAGTGTGAGGTATGGAGGGTCTAGCAAGTGGTCTACTCGAGGGGATCCTCTGTACCCATTTTTCCAGAGAAGTCATACTAAGTTCTCAACCAGCCGGAGGAGGTCTGCACACGCTAGCTCAGTTTTTAATGGTTCAGCTACTCCCCTTACAGGAGCCATGCGCAGTTAAAGTGGCGTTTGAAGAAGGATATCAATACGAGTTTGACTGAAGGGACACCAAGCCTTGGGCGACTGGGCACGCCTCTGTTAGGCGAATTTCTCTGAGTATATAAACTCAGTCTTTGTATTTTGTAAAGTATCGATGGTTGAACAAGGCTCCCGATTGTAAAGTTTTGATGAAGCATTGGTCGCTCTGGTTAATGTACAAGGAATTTGAGACTTCTTACATTATAGATGTCATCTTATTTTCCATCTCTTTGTTTACTGTGTTATAACAACTCGGAATTGGAGGATCCAGTTGAGTTGTAGATGTTATAGGATGATGTAGGTTGGATCATTGTAACAGTTGCATTGTTTCTAATCGGTTCCTGTGATTTTCTTAGCGCTGAACGACTTGGAATTGAAGGATTCAATCGAGTCACCCCTCAGCTCCTTGAATCT
This sequence comes from Picea engelmannii, assembly GCA_009831015.1. Classification (NCBI taxonomy): domain Eukaryota; kingdom Viridiplantae; phylum Streptophyta; class Pinopsida; order Pinales; family Pinaceae; genus Picea; species Picea engelmannii. The sequence continues at coordinate 73,341 of ML808276.1, forward strand.
CTGGACCAAGAGGATCTTGGCTTCTGAGGTTTCCACCCTCAAGCCTCTGAAGGCCTGTCGCCCGAGGCAGTCTTGCTCGCCCTTCTCACAAGTCTTCCATCTACCACACTTTAATCCATTTACTGACGGAAGTTGGATCAAGACCTCCCTTTATTTCTACATACCAGGCCTGGTTTCCTGAGTTAAAGCTATATCTTCTTGATTCTTTACCCATCCGATCACCCCATTAAACAAATCGTGACAAAAAAACTGATGGGCGTTGGGCTCTGCTCCTGCTGCAATCCAGGAATGACTTCTGACGCTAACAGGGGGCAAGTTGGGAGATGGTTACCAAATTTAGATATATATAAACTAGGCCTTCTTGAGGCCATAGGAGGAGGTTCAGAACAGATTTATGTTGTTGAATTATGGAGACAAATCCATTGTCATTCAGAGAATCTATTGAGGAGTGCACCTTTGTGGGTCATTTTTGGGAGCTTCAATCATCTGATTTGGGTTCCGTTAGTTTTGATGGGTTCATGATATCTAGTAGAACATGACCAACTCATTGTTGTAATCCAATGGCACTTTCATGATGTACATTTAAATCTTCAAACATAAATAAGAAAGCCTCACCCATTGAGACAAAGGCTTAGAGACGAAGGTGAGATTGCCGAACTCTGTTATCACATTGGTGTTTATGGTTTGATGTTGTTTATTCTTTATTTTAGATTTCTATGTGTGTATATGGATGTGATGTTTATTCTATAATTATTCATCATTCTTTCAGCTTCGTAAATGGTTAATTGACACATGCTAAATAACTCGACCATTGTCGTGTAAAATATCTTTTTGGATCAAGTGGTATTAGAGCTAGTTGACGTTTGGATTTGAGTTTTTCATGTTAACCAGGAAAAAGCTACATCGTGGTGAAGGAGAGCTTGTTGAAGATGTTGAAGTTACCGTTGAAATAATGTAACTGCGAAGAGCATTCTTATTATTTTGTTATTGGATTAAATCCCCATTGTGGATTAATCATGTTATTATTATTATTGGATTAAATCCACATTGAGGATTAATCATGTCATTATTAATATTATTGTTATTAGATTAATCCCCATTGAGGATTAATCATGTCGGTAATTGTATAAGGACCAAATCCCCTTTTGCGGATTGGTCATCAGACAATTACAAAGTGCAGAATAAGAAGTCGGCCCAGCAGTTATAATGAAAGGGCCAGAATTAATTAAAGGTGGGTTTACCCACCCAGAGTGAGAGGTCGGCCCTGCCAGATGGTGACTCTTCACACGTGCCAGATTGATATAAATAAGAGGCTAGCGCCTCACTTCTTACACAC
>ML808276.1:95426-118988 GCA_009831015.1 Picea engelmannii
CATCTTCCTATCAGGTCGACTACCCTTCATCACTCCGCTTGGATATTGCTCTGTCATCATCTAGCTTCTTCTGCCATAGACGATTGCCATCAATGACAACCTTGACATTCTGCATCCCTGCTATTTCCATATTTCCAACATCATTACCTGATACATTGCTGCTCAGAAAGCCCATAGTTCAGACCACAGTTCAGCCCACAAAAATAGCAGAAGACGATCTTTGGACCATGTTCTTTGACGGTGCTTGCACTAAAGAGACAGCAGGAGCAGGAGTGGTATTGATTTCCCCTTGTAAGAAAACTTCTCATTTGTCCTTTAAACTCGATTTTAAAGTGACTAATAATATTGCTGAGTATGAGGCACTACTTTTGGGGCTGAATGCATCCAAAGAGAGGAAGATTAAAAAATTGCAGGTGTTTGGAGATGCAGATTTGATTATTCAGCAGGTGAATAAGTCCTTTCAAGCAAAGCATGTCAGGCTGAAAGCATACAGAGATGAAGTGTTGAAGGAAATTCACGATTTTGCAGATTTTAAAATTGCATATGTACCTAGAGCAATGAATGAATTGGCTGATTCATTAGTTGTGTCCTCTTGTGCATTCATACCCCCTCTGCCTCATAAATTAACTTACGAAATTCAAGTTAAATATAGGCCCTCTCTCCCCGATAATATAAAATTTTGGAAGGTTTTTGAAGATGATGTTGAACTCACTAGATTTCTTACAGTGATAGATGAGTTTGCAGATCTGCAGATCGATCAGGAGAATGAACATGACAATGAAATTGAGAAGCTAGAATTCAGAAGCAAAATTGCAACACATGAAATAGTCCAGCTGTCCACCAAAAAAATTCCTAAAGGTTTGGTCCCGTTCGAAACGCTATTCGATAATAATGATGTTGCTGTCAAATTGGACAGTGGGGAAAAAGATTCAAAAGTTTTGCAGTACAATGTAGCTAGCGAAAAAGATCCCAAGTATGTCAACTTAGCCTCACATTTGACTGAAAAACAAAGGGCTGATTATGGTGAATTGCTAAAGGAGTTTGCTGACATTTTCGCTTGGCAATATGATGACTTGAAGACTTTTGACACTGAGGTAATTCAGCATAAGATTCCCTTGAATAAAGACACCAAACCATTCAGGCAGAAGCTTAGATCCTTCAACCCTTTGTTGTTGCCTACAATGGAAAGGTAAATTAAAAAACTATTAGATGCCCACATCATCATTCCCCTCAGATATTCAGAATGGATTGTGAATCTCGTATCGGTCAGGAAGAAGAATGGGGAGATTAGAATCTACATCGACTTCATAAATTTGAATAAGTGCTCTAGGAAGGACAACTACCCTCTGCCCAAAATGGAGCATATTTTGCAGAAGGTGTCGGGATCAAAGGTGATGTCTTTTATTGATGGGTTTTCCAGATACAACCAGATTGTTGTCCATCCGGACGATAAAGAAAAGACTGCTTTTACTACTCCATGGGGTACGTTTATGTACGAGAAGATGCCCTTTGGATTGATGAATGTAGGAGCGACATTCCAAAGGGCAATGGACATTGCTTTCGTTGGAGAGAAAGATAAATTTGTCCTGATATATCTCGATGATATCATTGTTTTCTCAAGCAGCCGTGAACTTCATTTGCAGCACTTAAAAAGGACATTTCTAAAATGTCGGAGGTATGGAATTTCTCTTAATTCAAAAAAATCAAATTTTGCACTTAATGAAGGGAAATTACTTGGGCATATTGTTTCAGCTGATGCAGTAAAAATTGACCCAAAGAGGGTAGAAGCAATTAAAAATCTGTCTCGTCCTAGATCAAAGAAGGACATCCAGTCTTTCCTTGGGACTATAAACTTTATCAGAAGGTTTATAGTAAACTTTGCAGAACTCACAAAGCATATTACTTCTATGTTGAGAAAAGACTACGAGGTAAAATGGACTGAAGCAACCAGACACTCATTCAATGCCATCAAGGAAGCCATCACAACAACCCCTGTTTTGATCAGCCTCGATTTCTCCAAGGTATTTTACATTTTTTCATTTGCTTCAAGTGATACAATCGCAGCAGTACTCTTGCAGAAAAATGTTGATGATCAAGAGCATCCGATTTCCTTCTTCAGTAAGGTCTTGAGGGACGCAGAGGTAAAGTATGAATTGCTGGAGAAACAAGCATATGCACTTATCAAGTCATTGAAAGCGTTCAGAGTTTACATCCTTCAGGAAAAGGTAATAGCTTGTGTTCCCTCCAGTTCAGTTAAAGATGTGACGATACAACCCAACATAGATGGAAAAAGGAGTAAGTGGATAGAAAAATTTATTGAATTTGATGTCGAAATTAAACCAACAAAACTTGTGAAGGGTTAGGGCCTTGCCAAACTTCTGGCAGAAGAAAATTGCAGGTTGCTCGAAATAAATTTGGTAAGTATTAATGCATATAACGTTCAGTCTTCAGAGGATAAGTAAGGTGAAGAAATGCAGGTCTCATCTCACCTAGATGATTGCAAATGGTACAGTAACATTATGTATTTTCTGCAAACCTTATCAGTCCCATCAGATTTAACAAAAACACAAGGAAGGGCTTTGAAGCTAAAAGCTGTAAATTTCTGCATCAATGGCAACTTATTGTTCTGTAAAAATCCAATAGGTTTATTGTTGAGGTGCATAAACCAAGAAGAAGAAGCTAAGGTCATGATTGAATTCCATAATAGTGAATGCGGGGGATATCACTATTGGAAAACCACCGCACATAAAATCTTAAGATCTGGTTACTACTGGCCATCCTTATTTTCAGATGTGTGTGATTTTGTGAGGACTTGTGACAAGTGTCAAAGATTTGAAGGCAAACAACAACTGAAGTCCCTTCCCCTCAAACCTATAGTGGTCACAGGGCCTTTTCAGCAGTGGGGCCTGGACTTCATAGGTGAAATTCATCCGCCTTCTAGTGGTCAACACCGGTGGATCCTTGTCGCCACTGATTACTTTACAAAGTGGATTGAGTCTATTCCCACCCGGAACGCCAATCATACTGTCATCATAAATTTTCTGCAAGAAAACATATTTGTCAGATTTGGCTGCACTAAGAGAATAGTCACTGATAACGTTGTTGCATTCAAAGATAAACACTTGGTGAAATTGTGTGAAGAGTTGGGAATTCAGCTGGTACATTCCACAACTTACTATCCGCAAGGGAATGGCTTAGCTGAGTCATCCAACAAGAGTTTAGTCAGAATTATAAAGAAGCTACTTGAACAAAATGCCATAGGTTGGGATTCCAAGCTGAAGTTTGCTTTGTGGGCTGACAGGGTTACATGTAAGAAATCAATTGGTACATCTCCTTTCAAGTTGGTATATGGTACTGAAGCCATATTTCCTATTCAACTTGCATTGTCAGTTGCAAAGCTTTTACAAGAAACAGATTCTGAACCAAGTGATTTGACCCAAAGAATTCATAATTTGGTAGAGCTACAGCAAGATAGAGAGCAGCTCTTGGAAAAAACAAAATTGCATCAAGAAAGAATCAAGGAGTCCTTCGACAAGAAAGTCAAATCAAATGTCTTCAAAACAGGCGATTTAGTCTTAAAATGGGATGTAGCAAGGCAAGAGAAGGGGAAACACGACAAATTTGAGGCTCTCTGGACAGGTCCTTTTGTCATAACAGTGGTGCAGCAAAACAATACCTTTGTTCTCCAAAGTATTTCAGGCAAGGAAGTAGCAGGTGGCCCTTTCAACGAGCGCTTTTTGAAGATCTATTTCTCATAAGGATTTTCTTTGAAGCCCTGTTCTACTTGTACATATTATTTTTCAGTTCTTTTTTCTTTATTTCTGTTACTTGAATAACTCCATGCCCAATGGTACCAACAATTTTTTTTTTTTTCAGATTACTTTAAAATTTTGTAATAAAGGCTACTGAGTCTAGCTAGGTTCTTGGTCACCTCATAGGGAGATGCCCATCCCAGTTGGAGCCAAATGTTAGCTCCCAAAATGAATCCGTCACCATGGTTTCATTTTGGGGTTGATAGCATGGCTATTGGTAGTTTTCTCAAATTTAGTTTTGATTTTTTCTAGTAGCAAGGCTTAGGTTTTGATTTTTGTCTTAGAAATAAAACGACCCATAAAGGTCTTCTCTTCAAAATTTTCATAAAATGATTTCAACAGCTAATGCATGTTTTGAGGATGATGGTTAGCTGGTGAAAGTGGATATTTTCAACAGCTAAGGAGCATTTCTCACGGGTTTTGCGCTGGTGAAAGCGACAGTTTTCAACAGCAGAGGAGAAATTCTCACGGGTTGTGCACTGGTGAAGGCGGAGATCACATGCGTTTTATCCACGTTTTAAAAAATCTAATGATGATATGTTCAGCCCATGTCATGCAATCAAGAATGATGCATTGGTGAAAGTGGATAATCATGGAAACTCGAGTTGCACGTCTAAATCGGATTACAAGTCGAATCTTGTTCAGTAATGCATGCTTCACCATCATGGCGTCGGAAATGGTGAATTTGAATCCATTATCGCAGGTACAGAAGCTGTACTACTTGGCTAATGGAATCACATCGGTTCATCGCTTCCCCAACATGCATCACTCACTAATGTATGCTAAGTTTTTAATTTTGAAAGACAGAGTCGACTCCCAAGTGCTTTCACCAGCGCAAGACCTTGGCCCAAATAGCAGTTTGTTGTGTTGTGTGTGCATAATCGTTTGGGATTTTGAGTTGCATATGGTGAGGAGACGCAGTGGTTATTTACTGAGAAAAGAGTTGGACAGTCTATCCTTCCTACAGACGCATCTAGAAGTGAATAAACACTTCTCAAACGTAGGTTGTATCGAATTTGTTGAGAGGCTGCAGAATGGTTGTCACCAGTCAACAACAGAGGTTTTTGCTCAAACATTTGACAGGAATAAGGCCTGTATCGGGTCCTTGGAGAGCATTGTGTATGAAGCTGCCATCGTTGCAGTGACCAGCTTACCAAGATCAGGCCAGAGTTGGTTCAAAACGACTGCCACCAAAAACTTAAATTTCAGAGCATATTTGAAAGAGGAATTTAGACATAGTGCATGGAAGAAGAGCATGCCAGTTTCCCATTTAGAGGATGAGTGGCAGGATTTGTTTAAGGGCATCCAACTCTACAAAACTTCAGAAGGCGTGTATGACAAATTGATGTTGTATAACTTCAAGCTCTTAGACCATTTCACAGGTAAAACTCTTATAAACCTACCTTTCTTCTTGCACAAGAGGTTAACTAAGGTCTGTAAAAAGATTAGAGCTGAACCCCTAAGCATGAAGAATACTCTGTGCCACTTTGGCCTTATTAAGTTGATCATTCTGGAGGAATTAAGCCTAAAGGGAAGGACCTGGCAACATTTTTTGTTTTGGGAGGGCTTTGAAACTCAAACTCAGCCCGTGAATGAACAGGGGAAAGCTGGAAAGAGGCAATAGACTCCTCAAAGCAGTTTGAGGAAGAGAAGGACCCTTCCAGGACCTCAAGAAGATAGAATCTCTGGTGTGAAATCTCGCAAGTCAAAGAAAAAGTTGAATTTTGAGACTACTACAAAACAACCTACAGAAAGGAGAACAAACATCTTAAACCTACCATATACAGACTCAGAACTAGAGCAAGAAGATGAGAGCCCTGTCATCAAGAGTCCTGAACACTCAATTGAGTTTGCACAGAATTATGAGACCTTACTCACACCGAGGAAGGGGAAACATCAAAGAGCACTAAGTCGAAGAAAACACAGAAGATTAAGCATCTCAAAGAAGTGATAGCTCAGCAGGAGGTCTTAGAGAGGGTAATAAAGGAAAGATATAAGAAGCTATCCAATAATTTTGCAGAAACCAACGTCGCATTTGAAAATCTAGCTCGCGAAAGTGTCAAGGAAAAGAAAACAAAACAAAAGATCACCAAAGATTACAACAGTCTATGGTGGCTAGCAAAGCGCCTTAAAAGGAGAATCAGAAAATTGAAGCAAAAGCAAAATTCACACCCAGATTTGCAAGTGCTTTCTCAAGTTACTGTGAACATGCAAGGGGATAAAGCAGAGACACATTGAGTTTTTGTTGAAATCGCATTTTTGGAGGTGAAAGGTCATTTTGGGCTAAGACAGAGCTTTCACCAGCGCACAACATAATTTTACAACCAGTTAGCTAGTGAAAGGCAGCGCTTTCACCAGCTAACCAGCGAATCATAAGGCGAGTTAGTTGTTGAAAGAAGAAAAAGAATTTTCGGAAGCCAAGTATGGAGCAGGTCATTTTTCACAGGTTATAAAGAAGTTCCAGAGTATCAAGGGATAACAACTTTCTTGCAAAGGACTCTACATCAGAGATTCGAGGGAATTTTGAGAACCACATGCTAAACAACTCTCCTAAAGTATATACTATGAACAACTGAAGAAATCCAGCTGCCAAGACAGGTGCCTCTGCATGTTTCATGACACCACAAATTCCAGAAGACTTAAGAATACAGATGTCGAAGTTTGAGATTGAAGACAATTTGAATGCTAGTTTAGTCATTAAGTCTTTATTATCAAGTTGTTTAGTTATATTTGAATTGCTATTTTTAGATACAGATCCAAGTTTTTAGGATCTATAAAACTGATTGTAAAAGGCTATAAATGCCTATCTTTTCTAAGAGACAAGGGTTCAAACTGGGAGATATTTTGTGCCACTGTATAGACTCTTATTTGCAGAAATAAAGTTCAGTTTCCTTTCGTTTTCAATATCAGAATTGTCCATCTTTCCTTTTCTGTACTTTGTTTCAGTTTATTTTATTTCATGAAGATTGTTATCTCTTTATTGAGCTCATAGACTTGAAATTAAAGGATTTTTCTCTATCTTGCATTAAGCCCTACATTCAGTTGTATTTGGCAATCAAGAATAGTGTTCTTCATCCTCTCCTTTCAATTTACTTGATCTGATTATTGTTTCTTGATAGCATTGTTTCTTTAGATGTATGAGTTGTCTATTACATTGATCATCTAAGACCCCATTGTTCCAAGCATATACACACATTATTTCTAAGTTACCAAGCATCCTTAGCCTAAAACCCTAAGGAGTTTCTTGGAGTGATAACAACATGTACCTCAGTAGTCGCATGCAGACACCTTTACTCTTCCACCTCTCCGAGATGATGAGAATGCAGATGTCGACTCTTCTTCAGACGAGAGTTCTGATTTAGAGGAATCAGAGGATTCAGATTTAGATTCAAAGTCACTACAATCAGATGCAGATTCATAGCATCCAGATGCAGTTACAGAGCCAGAGAAGAGGCCCAAGTGGGCACAGACTACTCTTCAGGATGCAGGGGATCTTGTAGGTGATCCAACCCATACTAGGAGGACTCAATTTGATTTCAAGGAGCCTCCTATTAAACTCACTACCACTGAACCATTGCCTTCTAGGCATATTTTCTTGGTTCAGTCTTTAGATCCACAGTCTTATGGTGAGGCTGTTGGAAGTCCCTTTTGGGAATCCGCCATGCAGGAGGAGTACAACTCCCTCCTCGAGAACCAGACTTGGGATCTGGTTTCCCTTCCTTATGGGAGGAAAGTTGTCAGATGAAGATGGGTCTACAGGACCAAGAGCACAATAGATGGACAGATCAACAGATACAAATCCAGGCTTGTCGAAAAAGGATTTCAGTAGGTTCAATGTATTGACTATGATGAGACCTTCACTCCAGTACTGTTAGAAACATTACTTGTCTTTGACATCGGGATATCTAGGTCTGCAGGTTGTACGAGGAGTGCCCAAGCGCAGCGAACAGAAGAAGTCATGTTCGGACTTAAAATCAAGCGAACGAGAAAAATTATAGTGTCAGCGGTCCTGATCCATCCATATGAGTAGATCAATGGTTGGCGAGAATTCGAAGATAGAGAAGATGCGTCGAGGATAGCGCAATGGATAGCGCCCACATCATGTGTGGGCATGGATGATAGTCGTTCATCCAAAGGACACATGGCGCGAGATCTGGTCACATCGAATTTTTGGCAGTCGCGAGTTCAAAGGGTGAAGGTTTTCTGTAGTTATACATCTCGAAGCCCCAAACCCCGAAGTGTTGATAGCGCCTGAAATCAGGCTCACAGCATCATCGGGTGAGTTCAGAGCCATCAGATATAGGGGGACGCCCGGTGCCAACTCAAGCCATCTCGACATTTCGTTCATCGTGGTTTCGAGGGACGGGGATCAGCCCCTTCCTATTCACGAATGTCGAAAGCTCCTTTGTGAGTAAGCACAGGGTCACAGCCCATGGCCACCTGGGAAAGAAAAGAACTGTGCAAAAGGAGCCAAAGGCGTCGGGGCTAGCCGCCGAAAGGATCATCGTGATCTCCATGCGCCATCTGATGCGACTTCGATCCTAGTCCTCGCTGAAGAATTAAATGAAGGTGAACAGAGGTAGTTGAAACCTCATCTCACTTATTGAATGCGAGGTATGGAGGTTCCGACAGAAAGTCTGCCCGAGACGGTCCTATACACTGATTTTCTCCAAAAGTTCATGGCCGGTCCTCATCTGACTAGAGAAAGTCTGCGTGCACCATGTTGGCCTTTAATGTTGTTGCTATCTCCCCTACAAGAGCCATGCGCAGTTAAGGCAGCATCTGATGAAAGTTGCCCGTCCAAATTCGGCTGAGGGGACACCGCACCTTGGATGACTGAACATGCCTCTGATAGGCGAATTTTGTTGAGTATATAGACTGGGTCTTTGTATTTTTGTAAAGGGGGGGATGGTTGAGCAAAGCTCCCGATTGTAAAGTTTTGATGAAGCGCTGGTCGCTCTGGTTAATGTATAAGGCATTTGAGACTTCTTACTTTATGGATGTCAGCCTCTTTTTCCATCTCTTTGTATACTGTGTTAGAACAGCTCATAATTGGAGGATCCAGTCGAGTTGCGCTATTGTAGGATGATGTAGGTTGGATCACTGCAACAGTCACAGCGTTTCTAATCAGTTCTTGTGTTTTCTCAGCGCTGGAATGGCTTGGAATTGGAGGATCCAGTCGAGTCACCCTTCAGCTTCTTGAAACTATGGACCAAGAGGATCTTGGCTTCTGAGTTTTTCTCCTTCAAGATTTTGAAGGCATGTTTCCCGAGGCAGTCTTGCTCACCCTTCTCACAAGTCTTCCATCTACCACCCTTTAATCAACTTACTAACGAAAGTTGGATCAAGACCTCCCTTGCTTTCTACATACCAGGCCCAGTTTCCTGAGTTAAAGCTATATCTTCTTGAGTCTTTACCCATTCGATCACCCCACTAAAGAAATTGTGACATAAAACTGATGGGCGTCGGGCTCTACTCCTGCAAGCAATCCAGGAGTGACTTCTGACGCTAACATTTTTGGCGCTGTTGCTGGGGACGAAGTTGAAAATATTCCCTAGGATTGAACGACATCGAGATTCTGATTTTGAAGGTGCATCAGACATCAGAACCATTGAAGATTACACTTGCACCTGGCGACTCCTCTGAGGTCATTCCACCTGGTAACTCCTCTGTTGCAGTGCCTCTGGCTACACCTGGTAGCTCTTGGGAGACACGAAGCTCAGTTTTGGTCTTTGATGGTGAATGAGGACCGGACACACTCATTCTAAATAGCATTCACCTGGTGAATCCACATTTAAAGACTCCACTGGAAGGGATTCTGTTGACAGAAGGAAGTCCATGTCGAAGGGAAAGACCGGGTATCAGTTTATGAGTTTACTCCATGAAGTTCTGTATTTCCTTGTCAGCTCATTCTTCTCTTTCCCTTCATTATAGAGAATTTTTTCCTCTCCTTTTTACATTTTGATGTCCTTGAGCCTCCCCTTATCCACTCAGAAGAAGAAAGAATACCCTTTTCTTGTGTTGCAGATATTGATCTTGTGCCTTCACCTCTGCCTATCCATGAAGATGAGATATGTATCACACCTCCTCTTGGAATTGAGTACCCTTGTAGTCCTGAGGAGGTTGAGGATAATTCACAGTCTTCCCAGACCTCATTACCCCCTATTTTTCCTACTAAGCCTCCCCAGCCTCTTATTGAATCCCATGATCAGCCCACTGCTTTTCAAATCAAAATTAGAAATAAGTTGTTTAAACATCTGAGGCTGCCATATCACCTTAACCCTTATCCTCATGATTTCTTCGAGTATCTTCCTCGATTTTCTAGGGAAGGTCATGTTACAGCTGAGAGGCATATGGAGGCCTTTGAGACCCTTATTGATCAATTTGAGATCCTTCATGACGATGTTGTCATGAGGATGTTCTCACACTCCCTATCTAGAGATGTTGCAGTGTGGTTTAGGTGTCTGGAGGCCGCTTCTATTGGTTTTTGGACTGAACTATACCATACATTTTTAAAAGGTTGGGGTGAGAACAAGTCCCTTTATCAATACTAGTCTGAGTTTAATGCCTTGAGGAGAGGGGAAGATGAAGCCTTGGTTGTTTTCAACAGAAGATTTTTCAGTGTTTATCATAGCATGCCTATAGAGATCAGACCCACAGAGACTTCTTCTATGGTGTACTATATCATGGCTCAGCATCTAGAGCTAGTCTTCCTCCTGAGAGAGAGGAAATCCTCATCATTGATACATTTGTTTGAGGATGCTATAGAGGTTGAGGAAAACATCAAGGCTAGTAGGTGGACTCGTAAGCAGGCAGATTTTCATATACAGGAGGAAGAAGACTGTCAGTCTGTTTCAGAATCTAAGCAAGGATATAGAAATTATGGATCAGATATGGAACAAGAACCAAGAAATAGTCATTATGACCTAGATCCTGCTGCTCCTTTATTTGAATATCATCTTTCTGGGGTAAAAGCTGCAATTGTAGAAGATCCAGAGTAGTTTTCCCATGAGGGGGAGGGACATTCTTTTGTGAGTAGAGATTTTTTTGTAGAAGAACATATTGGTCTTCTGAAGCGGCCAGGATTATATCATACTCCCCATGATCCTGTCGCCATATGCATGGAGTCCTACATTTCAGATTTCTCAAAATGTTCTAATAACATTAGTCCACCAATACTCACAAGTGAGTATTGTGTTATGAAAGATTTCCAAGACCACATTATAGAGCATGTTCCTTTATTAATTAAGGAAAGGCCATGGGTGGAAATCATCTCTACTAGGCTTGCAGGAAGCATAGAGAAGCATAAAGAGGAAGGGATTAGTAGACAACTCATCTCCTATCCAGAGCCTATTTGTGGGCAGGTGTCATCTGGCATTGGCCAGCCTGCATCTGTCCTCCGCCCACTTGTGCACTCTGAAGACATCATGCCATAGGTGAACAACCACGGAGGACAAGAGATGTTTTCTGACCAACTAAACTCCCATGGCATTAGATATGGTGACCCTGTGGGGTTTTATATGGAGTTGTTCTTTCCAAAGGATTTGGAGCCTATAAATTTATTCCCCTTCTCAACATTTGGGGCTATGGATAGTATGGTTAACCTCATCTTCATCTGCCTATCATACCTCCCTAGCATTTTATGGAGCATCTGCGGTAAAGAGAAGGGACAAATCACCAAGCAGTATGGGTGGCTATGGTGGAAATTTGCTTTCACCTAGCCCATGTATATACAGTTTTACTAGTTTAGGACTGTACGTAAATAAGCTCTTTTGAGAATGTATCTTGTTTTGTTTTACTTTTACTTTTTGGCCTGTATTTTCAGAAGGGGGTGTTTTGAGCTTGACTCCATAGCCCAACAGCAAGGCACTGGAACTGCAAAATGAGTTCTTAGAGCATCACAGGGACGAATCTATCCCCCATGGAGCCTAATGTTAGCAACATTACTTGTCTTTGACATCGAGATATCCAGGTCTGCAGGTTGCACGAGGAGCACCCAAGCGCAGCGAACAAAAGAAGTCTTGTTCGTACTTAAAATCAAACGAGCAGGAAAAATTATAGTGTCAGTGGTCCTAATCCATCCATATGAGTAGATCAACGGTTGGCGGGAAGTCGAAGATAGAGAATATGCACTGAGGATAGCGCAATGGATAGCGCCCACATCATGTGCGGGCATGGATGGAAACCGTTCATCCAAAGGACACATGGCGCGAGATCTGGTCACGTCGGATTTTCGACAGTCGCGAGTTCAAAGGGTGAAGGTTTTCTGTAGTTATACATCTTGAAGCCCCGAACCCCGAAGTGCCGATAGCGCCTGAAATCGGGCTCACAGCATCATCAGGTGAGTTCAGAGCTGTCAGATCTAGGGGGACGCACGACACCAACTCAAGCCATATCAATGTTTCATTCATCGCGGTTTCGAGGGATGGGGATCATCCCCTTCCTATTCACGAACGTTGAAAGCTCCTTTGCGAGTAAGCACAAGGTCACAGCCCGTGGCCACCTGGGAAAGAAAAGAACTGTGAAAAAGGAGCCAAAGGCATCAGGGCTAGCCGCTGAAAGGATCATCGTGATCTCCATGCAACATCTGATGCAACTTCGATCCTGGTCCCCGCTAAAGAATTAAATGAAGGTGAACAGAGGTAGTTGAAACCTCAGCTCACTTATTGAATGCGAGGTATGGAGGTTCCGACAGATAGTCTGCCCGAGACGGTCCTGTACACTGATTTTCTCCAAAAGGTCATGGTCGGTCCTCATATGACCAGAGAAAGTCTGCGCGTGCCATGTTGGCCTTTAATGTTGCTGCTATCTCCCCTACAGGAGCCATGCGAAGTTAAGGCAGCGTCTGACGAAAGTTACCCATCCAAATTTGGTTGAGGGGACACCACGCCTTGGATGACTGAACATGTCTCTGATAGGCAGATTTTGCTGAGTATATAGACTGGGTATTTGTATTTTTGTAAAGGGGGGGAGGGTTGAGCAAATCTCCTGATTGTAAAGTTTTGATGAAGCGCTGGTCGCTCTGGTTAATGTATAAGGCATTTGAGACTTCTTACTTTATGGATGTCAGCCTCTTTTTCCATCTCTTTGTATACTATGTTAGAACAACTCGGAATTGGAGGATCTAGTCGAGTTGCGTTGTTGTAGGATGATGTAGGTTGGATCACTACAACAGTCGCAACATTTCTAATCAGTTCTTGTGTTTTCTCAGCACTGGAATGGCTTGGAATTGGAGGATCCAGTCGAGTCACCCTTCAACTTCTTGAGACTCTGGACCAAGAGGATCTTGGCTTCTGAGTTTTTCTCCTTCAAGCTTCCGAAGGCCTGTTTCCCGAGGCAGTCTTGCTCACCCTTCTCACAAGTCTTCCATCTACCACCCTTTAATCAACTTACTGACGGAAGTTGGATCAAGACCTCCCTTGCTTTCTACATACCAGGCCCAGTTTCCTAAGTTAAAGCTATATCTTCTTGAGTCTTTACCCATTCGATCACCCCACTAAACAAATCGTGACATAAAACTTATGGGCGTCGGGCTCTGCTCCTGCAAGCAATACAGGAGTGACTTCTGACGCTAACAAGTAGCGAAGATGGATTCCATTCGATTGGCCCTTTCCATTGCGGCAGCCAAGGGATGGGAAGTCCATCATATGGATGTGAAGAATGCATTTCTTCACGGTGATCTCTCTGAGGAGATCTACATGGACCAGCCCCAGGGATTTATGCAAGACTCATATTTGGTCTGTCGATTGAAGAAGTCACTTTATGCCCTCAAGAAGGCTCCGAGGGCCTGGTATGCCAAGATGGAATCCTACCTGTTGTCATAGAACTTTGTACATTGTAAATAATACCCGAATGTATACATGATCAGGATGACTGATTCACTTCTACTTTTAGTTTTGTATGTTGATGATTTCTTGATCACCGGTTGCTTGACTTCAGCGATTGCTACAGTCAAGAGGATTCTTCATGATAGGTTTTTGATGACGGACATGGGTCCACTACACTTATTCCTTGGACTTGAGATCAGTTAGGATGCATCAGGGATCAAACTGTCTCAAGCCAAGTATGCATGAGATCTCTTTGAGAGATTTCACATGATAGATTGCAAGTATTCTCTGACTCCTTTCCTATCAGGAGTCAAACTTGAGGATGGCAGGGAGACTCCACTGGTTGATAGCACACTGTACAGACAACTAGTGTGGAGCTTGTTGTATCTTACACACTCCAGACCAGATCTCTCATATGCAGTTGGCGCAATTTTCAGGTTCATGTAGGAGTCGCATGAGCTACATTGGAAAGTTGCAAAGCATATCCTTCGATACATACATGGAACCATCACCTTTGGGATTCATTATTCACGAGACTCTACATTAGATCTCATTGGTTTTACTAATTCCAACTGGGATGGCGATAGCATTGATCGCAAGTCCACATCTGGTTACTCACTCAGTCTTGGTTCCAGGCCTATCTGTTGGTCAAGCAAGAAGCAAACTGCCATTGCTCTATCTTCAGCTGAGGCAGAGTACAGAGGGGTAGTTAACATAACCATTCAGGCTATGTGGCTACACAATTTTCTCACTGAGTTGGGCATTGAGTTTCATCAGCCGATCGTCATCTGGTGTGACAACCAGAGTACTCTGAAGTTCTGCAGAGATCCAATTCAGAGGCAGCGGACGAAGCACATCGAGATCCACATGCACTACATATGGGAATTAGTACACGAGGGGATCATTGACTTATAGTTATGTCCTTTAGCAGAACAGATGACAGATATTTTCACCAAGACTTTCACTGAGCATAAATTCCATTCTCTACAAGGTCGTCTTGGAGTGAAGGACACAGTCTCCTAGCAACTGTAGTTATTTTTTTTTTACATACATTGTACCTTGAGGGGGGGGTTTTCCCTCTTTCCTCACTTTATTTTCAATGTATATTTTTTACTTGGGTACCTAACATGGCCTCGTTGTTGGGACCCAATCTTTATTTTCACCATAGTGATGTTTAGGGGGGGTGTTGGAGTTACTTCACAAACACCTAGGATTTATTTTTCCTAAGGTTTTTATTTGTTTATTAGTCATAATTAGTCATTATCTAGTCTCCCATATTTTAAGAGAGAATATTCCACCTAGAGAATATTCTCTTTCAATTCACACTTCAGTTTGACTAGTTGAGTTGAGTTTAGATGTTGCATTGGGATCATCACCATGCAACATTGGGATCATCCCCAAAGTGGCGCATTACCCTTGATTCCTTGAGTTAACTCCTCACTACTTTCTGTTCAGTCAGTTAACTGAAGACTAGTTTACTAGTTAACTCAACTAGGTGGAAGTTCACTCCCGTAATTGCCTGAGAGACTAGAATAGGTGGCAGTTCACTCCTGTAAATGTTGGTGTGTGTCCAGATCACTCTATACTACCACTGTGGTGAATTTCTCCACCTCAAGTCGAACTCATTGAGTTATACAAAGTATATCGTGTGTAAATTATTCATTATTCACAATGTTTAATGAGAATTCTTTCCATTCTTTATCTCCTTCTTCTTTTTCCAATTCTCTCTACAAATGTGTGTATAATTGTTTAGCTAGATCTATTCTATGCAGGTAAACACATTTACATAAGAGAATCCATTGACTGGATTGAGAAAGAAAACTTCCCAAAGCAAGAAGATGGCATCGGAAGAGGGACCTTCTTAGGATGAGAAAGGGTTTCGAAAAACTTTATTTTCTATGTCGGAGGTGATGAAGGTTTTGTATGATGATTACTTGGAACAAAAGAGAACGAATCTGAGTGAATATTCAAAGGGGAAAATTGAAGAAGGAGAGGATCCTCCTCAAATTCATCCTTCACTTCCATCTTCACTTCTTTCTTCTCCTTCTTCTTCAAGTTCAAGTTCTAAATCCAATGCAAAGAAACATGTCCATAAACATAACAATGAAATGTCTTCATTAAAACTTGATGTTAAATTCAAATTACCCATGTATGATGGTGAAGTTAATGCATAGAGACTTGACAATTGGGTCAAACAAATGGAGGTTTATTGTAGTGTGCAACAAATGAAGGATGGGGCCACTCAAATCAAATTGGCATCATTGAGACTTGTAGGAACAACACTCATCTGGTGAAAAAGCAAGTTGCAAAATGACACTCAACAAGTGGGTAATGTATTTCCATCATGGAAAAATATTATTTCTGCACTTAGAAAGAATTTCTATCCTTTGAGTTATAAAGAGAAAGAATTAATTGAATGACAAGCTTTAAAACTAAGAAAATGAAAAACAGTGAAAGAATACACAGATGACTTTTGTAAAATGACATTGATGTTAAATATTTCTTTACATACCCAAGAAACTCTTATGAAGTATATAGGAGGTTTACCTGCACATATTCGAAATATTGTATTCATGTTTGGACCTACTAATCTTGATGTGGTTTGTGTTCAAGCGACATACATTGAAGTAGGGAAAATAAGGGTTGGTGTATTAGGGGAATCGTCTTCATGGAAAGAGGACAAAAGGAAGTGGCATGGAAAGAAGGAAAATGCAGTGACAAGAAAGGAAGAGAAGCCCTCTTTCCATCATTGCAAGAAAGAGGGGCATGATGAGGACCGTTGTTGGAAATTGCATCCCAAGAAGAGGCCAAAGTGGTTAAAGGAAAAGAAAGGGAGGCAAACAGTTGCAGCAACAACACGACCAACAAACTTGGGATCAGATTCAGGGGATGAATCTAAAGTCTCATTGGTTGGTATGATAGGTAAAATTGGTGATGGATTTGATGCTAGAAGTAATTTGTTTCACTTAAGGGTCATCATGAGACACACTAACGTTGACACGTTGATACATAGTGGATATCAATCTAACTTAATTTCAAAAGAATTGCTTAAGCAATTGGGATTAAAAACACGGATGCATCATAATCCCTACACACTAAAATGGATAAGAAACAATCATCCAATGCACATAACCAAGTAGTGCACGTTAAAATTTGCAATTTCATCTAAGTTTGTGGACGAGGTAACATGTGATGCGGTGCCACTAAGTGAATGTGGAATGGTCTTAGGCAATCCATACCTGTATGATCGTAAAAAAATCCTCTACAGAGCAAAGAATCAATATGACTTAACCAAAGTAGGTCAAGAATATGTTGTTCATGCTCATCATGTAAAGGAAAATAAAACTCTTCAAACTATGGAACAACTAAGGAAAACGGCTCAAGCGAGAAATAAACCTATAATTGTTTCAAATCAAGTAATCGATCTTAATTAAGAACAGAAGATGATTGTAGAATGAAAAATCAATCACAGTTTCTTTCAAGATAAACTTATGTCGTGCAAATATTACAAACATATTGGCTTATTTGCAGTCATATTTTTTATGCTATCATTAGTAATGTTGTCTACATGGATGATAGTGGCTTCAGTAAGATGTGACAGGGTACAAATGGCTAACAATATGTTTTCAGTTGTCATGATTGTGTTACAGTTGATCTTGATGAGACAGGTGCACAGGACAAAGTTTAGAGACAGAGAACAAATTAGGTGGCCTATCGTGAGTTTGATGACTGGTCAATAACATTTTGTGGGACCAAAAGGTCCTTTAGTGCAAAGGTGTGATCCAAAATTGGATCCAGGAGCTTGATGGGGCTCAGAAAGGCCTAAAAATAAAAGTTCTTAGAATGGTTTCAAAATAGACGTGAGCGTAGACCTTGTCAATACAAACCCAACATAACTTGAACAGGCTCAAACGAATATCGTATGCTCCAGATATGATGATCTGTTCGTTTTTCCAAACAAACAAAATAAAATGGTGATTGTACAGTTTGTACAGTTCCACATGTCAGCTGATTGTACAGTCCGTACAGTGCCACATGCTAGCTGACTGTACAGGCTATACGACCGTACAACTGACATGGCAGACAGATTTGGTGCCGATATGGTAGGGTGACTAGGCATAGGGATGATGACGTGGATAGGACAGGTGGACCAATCTAGGTGTGACACATGTCACCACTGCAAGCGTGACACATGCCATGCCCATACAGTTTACGTGGAAGGTATAACACGTGGCAGATGGTGACTGGGAAATATTGTTGATTGGGTAGAAGACGTGGTCTAATCACCTGCTGACAAGTGGAAAATATCTTGACGTATGAAATGGTGTCACGTGGCACAGACATGGGTTGCCATGTGGCACCCAGGCATTGGCTTGTTTCTTTGCAAAAAAAATTGGATTCTCCACTATTCAACCTCGTGACCTCTGTGCGGGCAAAGGGTTTGGAAAAGCTAGGATATCCAGCCCGTCGGAGGGTGGTACTTAACCATATGGTGGCACCGAATATATTAAATTTTACCTGTGATGTGTGGGCGGTGGAGTAAGGGCCATGGTTTAGCCGCAACTCCGATGAAAAACCTTCCATTCGACCCTTCATATGTTTCTATTCCCCTAAAATTTGGCGCACGTGGGAGATTTAACTTGGCATATGTATATGGAGCTAGCCCCGGGTTCTGACGATCCACCATAGGACCTAGACAACATGTGTTATAGTAGATAGCGTGGGGTTTAAAGGTTAAGCTCTGGGCAATCGGGCTAGTCCACCAACTTGGGGGCTTAACTGTGGGCCTAGATATGAGGGCTATATGCAGGGAAGGTTCACACGTGGAGCAAGCCCGAGGCCACGTGGGTACAATACATACGACCAGGAGCAAGAAGTTAGGGGCTAGCGCACAAGGGGTTAGCGCCTAACCACATGGCCATCATCCATATGCCCAGGGACCAGCGCATAAGGAGATGCGTTTAATAATTTTGCAAAATGTGGGTTTTAACTTTATTATATGGATTTTGTATTGATTTTTAAGCAGTTTTGGATATTTTTGGTCATTTTTAGGGGATATTGGGCCCTTTTTTAGGTGAGATCTTGGGGGCAAGTTGGGAGATGGTTACCAAATTCAGATCTATATAAACCAAACCTTCTTGGGGCCATAGGAGGAGGTTCAGAACAGGTTTATGTTGTCGAATTATTGAGCCAAATCCATTGTCATGCAGGGAAGCTATTGAGGAATGCACCTTTGTGGGCCATTTTTGGGAGCTTCATTCATTTGATTTGGGTGTCGTCAGTTTTGATGGATTCATGAGATCTAGTACAACACGACCAACTCATTGTTGTAATCCATTGACACTTTCATGATGTACATTTAAAGCTTCGAACATAAATAAGAAATCCTCACCCACTGAGACAAAGGCCTAGAGACATAGGTGAGATTGTCGGACTCCATTATCACATTGGTGTTTATGGTTTGTTGTTGTTTATGCTTTATTTTAGATCTGTATATGTGTATATGGTTGTGATGTTTCTTCTATAATTCTTCCTCCTTTCAGCTTCGTAAATGGTTAATTGACACATGCTAAATAACTCAACTATTGTCGTGTAAAAGATATTTTTGGATCAATTTAATACGATTGACTCTTTAACTACTTAATTGATCTCGAGAAGATAAAGATTGGCTCCATTTAAAAATCCCCTAATTACCCACTGACTTAGACTGAGTTTGAGTAAACGTGTGACTTTGCCCTTGCAGATTATCAAACAGACTGATTGACTGACAATTCGGCTGAGTGACAAAAATACTGACAAATTCACTGACCGATAAATCGACAAAGACGTGAAAATCTCACCGACTTGCAATTATGATTTCCAACATATATAAATTTAACACCAAGAAGAGGAAAATGATTTAGGAGAGACTTGAAAAGACTCTAATTACAAAATGGAAGGGTCTTTGATTACAACTTCTCAAAAAAATAATAAATAGTACATAAATGTCAACTGAGGATGAGTGGAGATGTTTTAATTTATCAAACTGATTTGCCAAACTCGAATGCTCCGGGCGACTACAATGACAACTTGGCTAACCAAATCTTTGATATATTTCCGGAGGGGGCTATCGTAATTTTCTCCAAAAAGTCCATCCTCCAAGCTGGTCTCTAGTTTTTTATTTCTATTATACCACGTTATACACCACCAAGTCTATTGGCAATTTTTTAAGTTCCAATAACGATGTAATAATTTTTTAACTTTGGACGCATTAAGGTTTCCTTCACATTATTCGGAAAGTCAGATCTTCTATGTTCAATATCATCCCAACTCTGAATTTATTACTGAAAGATATCAATACGGATATTAAAATATTGTTTTATTAGCATTTGTTAATTTTAATTTCTTTGAGTGTAGTATTACAAGAGAGGTTTCTTTTTGAATGGACTAAAATAGATTTTACAAAGAGACTCCTTAATGTTTATAGGAATATAATATTTCATATCAAATTTAAAATTAAATAGTAATAAATTAAATATGAATTAAATAATAAATATTTACAATTTTTTTATTAAAAAATAAAATTATGTAAATTATTTAATAAAAATAATTTAAAATATTTTTTATTTTAAAAACATATACAAACACACAAAAGTTATAACTTTGATGGATATATATCAATATAAATCAATCATTTTTAGTTAAATATGGTTGTAATTAATTAATTACTTTCACATTTTTGTCATTTCAATCATCCATCTTATATCGATGTGAAGTTTAGGATTTCAGTATATCTAGAGAATTGTGAAGAAAGATAGAATAAATCCAAAATAATTTTATAATTTAGAATCTCAAAATTAAGGGAAATACACTCTATCATATCCTATCCTATATTTCTCTTACAAGAAATCTTTTCCCCCATTAAGAGCATTTCTATGATTAAATACCTAACATAGGCTCCCCAAAATTGCTTCAAACTCTAGTCAAAACTACCAGTCAATCTGAATGGCATAAAGATGTTAAATCTTGGCTAAATCACTAGGGATGGAATACATCATCGATAATATTACAAATATTATCATTTCTAAATTTAAGAAGAGTATGTGGTAACAAACTTTCAAGAGCTACATAGCCAAACTGGGCATTGAATAACTCCCAAAACACATGGGATGAAAACCACTTCCTTTTGGATTGTTGTGCCTATACCCATATTAGATCCCAATTTAAAAATATCTTCTACATTAGTGATCTTCCTAACCTCCTAAGTGGTCAAAACTATGGTGATCTTGGAAAGCTTCTCTCAATATTTTTTGAGCATAAAAATACAATTTTAAAAAAATTAAAGTAATCTCTTACACTCTCAAAGTTCCATAAACTTATTGGTCTAAGTAATCATCATCATCTTCAATTAATTACAAATTATTAATTAATTAATCAAATATTAAATAATTAAATATATACAATAAATTCATTTAGAAAGATATACTTAATTTAGTCTTATTTTTTATCATGTGAAATAATAATATTTTTACACCTTTTCATTATGGATATAGGAATAAAAAGAAGAAACCTTCGAATTTGATCATTGTTCCCATACCTCTGCCTTGTGAGGCATGCCAGCCTTGCAAGGATTCTGCATTCATATTCTCTCAATAAACGAAAATGCATATCGCAATCCTTAAGTATATCTCGATTGTTAGTTCTGGCCATCCTACAGAGGGCAACAAAGTGAACAGTCGACCTTTTTATATGTGACCGTTGGATTTCCCGAATTCACAATCGAGATATATTTATGCATAGTATTCTATTTTCTGGTGGATGGTACAATTCTGAGTGATCGGCCCTTTTGCACCACTGCACTCCACTCTGCTACTAAGTGGTAAAGCCTGTACACTCTTGTTAACAACTTCTTTTTCTGGCAGTGTATTGGATTCTTTTTTATCTTTCCATTAAAAAGATAAAAAAAAATTCAGATATTATTATTTATATGGTTGTTGTTTAATTATTTTAGGTAAATTACAATTTTTTGTTGTTTAAATTGCATTTTTAAATGTAGAAATGAATATAGCGTGTTGAAAGCTTGAAGTACTTAAATTATACAAAAATAATCACTCATATCTACAGATCCAATAATCACTTATTAAATTTTAGACAAATATAGAAAAAAATACCAAAACATAAAATGATTGATAAGATATATAATACAAAAATACCAAAACATAAAACGATTGATGAGATATATGATATTCGGGATTAGTAGACTTGCCTGGACCATTCTTCCAGCCGTTCAATTCAGTACGGATAAATCTGAGAAAAACCAAACTGATTAGATAGTCGAATGAATCATGTTTGAAGGGCGTGGTCATCTTTGGAACTTTCGATCAAATTCACTATGTTTTATTGAGCATAAAGTTGAAATCCAAAGTTATATTTAACAAACAAGTTATCTAGAATTTATTTAAATATAAGTTGGACAATTTAAGAGAAAATGCTTTTCATCTTCAACTTTCTTAGTGTCACAATGGTGACACACTTTCATCCCATGGCTTTTTAGGAATTTAGCAATGTTTATTTTTTTGTTTACACTTGTCAAAAAAGATAGATAATTTTGATCTTCTAGATTAGTCTTGAGTATATCTTTATAATATCTTAATTTTCTTTTTTTTCTCTAATTCTTTATCACACCACATTTTATTTTGCAAAATGGTGTCTTCCATGATTCCCCAATAGTTTAGCCAGACCTGGCATCTTTATGGCATTCTCGCTTGAGTCAATGGTGGTTACGACTTGATTTTGAAGCAATTTTAGGAAGCCTCCTATCTTCCATGTTGCTTAAATTGTTCTCATACATTATTATGGCATTCTAGCTTGAGTCAATGGTGGTTACCACTTGATTTTGAAGCAATTTTAGGAAGCCTCCTATCTTCCATGTTGCTTAAATTGTTCTTATACATTAGGGATCTAGTAGTAGTCATGCTCTCAATGGGAGAGAGACATCATTTCTCATAGGAGGATGGAATATGGCTTATTTGCTTTAATTTTGAGATTATAGGTTATAAAATTCTTTTGTATTTTCTCCATCTTTCTCAAGAATTCACCAAAGTGGGTTTCCTTTTATCCCAAATCCAAAGATCTACTGATTTACAATTGTTTTCAAGCCCATAATAAATTTTTAATTTTCCAATAATCATTTTCTCAATGCTATAATTCAAGTTGAGCTTGTAATGCATTAATATATATCTAAACTATTCACAATTTCAACTTGCATATTCACAAATTTTGAATAAACATAAAAATAAATATTTACCACTTCACTCACGTTAAATAAGCTATCATATCTCTCTTTCTATATATTCGAAATTATTCATGACAAATCATACCAATGAAACTCATTTAAGTGAAATATGAAATTTTCTTAACAAGTTCATAACAATTTTTTTCGTAGTTTAAACTATTTGAATATGATTTTGATGAGAAGCTTGGAACAATTTATTTCGTATTTTAAACAATTTGAACGCTCGTTTCATGGAATCAGGCGTTACCATTGTAACGCCGAAAACTGAGCAGCGTCCGTAGGGATGGCTCAAAACTAACACGCTTATCACTAGAAGAAACACTTAGCTGCTTATTTACAACTTTTTTTTGAAAATGAAGAATGGTACACAATCTCAAAGCTTGTAGGGTTGCCTGCAATTTCCGCATGTTATTGCTTTATGTATACTCCTAAATCCTTAAACAATAAGTGTGAAGAAGATTTGAAATAATTAATAATAATAATGATAACAATTTATTTTTAAGTTTAGGAAGAAATTAAACACTAAATTAGTATATGGGATTTTGTTTATGGGAGATGGAACTGATTTGACAAGTATATATATATATATATATATATATATATATATATATATATATATATATATATATATATATATATATATATTTTT
>ML808276.1:119051-186022 GCA_009831015.1 Picea engelmannii
AAAATTTTATTATATATATTAGTTTTGTTTCAATTTATGATTTTCAATTTTTTTTTTAATTATCTTTAATTATTGATTTATTTTCATATAATTTAAATATCAAATTTAGAAAAACATTAATAATGATGATATTATGTTTTTTTACAGACAGATTATATCTAAATAATTTAGCTTTAAGTTAGCGTGTAATTAAAATATTCTCTTAATAAATTGTTAGTGTGGCAACATAGTCATAGTCGCCCTATCTTAAATCAAACATCCATGTATTTGTGTGTGCAATTTCTTTGTTAAATAAATAATTCAAAATAACTATATATATATGAAAATAATGTTTAATATCTAATCTCTTTACATAAATATTGTATCTCCCTTTTTTTGGATTGATATGCTAATTTAACTTTTAATATAGAAAAAAAAAATCTAAAAACTTTTAAAAAAAATGGTATACATCGTTAATAATTCATTTTTTAACATAAACTTAATTGCTAACGACATACTTAATCAATATCACATTTAATTTTATAAGACATAATAATAGAAATATCACATTTAATTTATAATTATTAATTATATTAGACTATTTCAATTTAAACTAAATTAATTATATTAAAATATTTTTCTTTTCCATCTTTTGGTTTCTTTACCAACATTCCATTGCAATTTACACGGCGAGTTCTTTCTTTGTTCTACTTTTCTCATAGCACGCTCATAACGAAAGGAATGTTTATTAATAGTGATACCACTTGAGATACTTAAATGAAAGACTACATTTTTTTAGTTGTGCCCACCTTAAAATAACGTGACCATAACAAAAGGAATGTTAAAACATTTTTTTTCCAACTTGTATCGAATATAGACTATCGATAATATGTTTCATATCAACATAGGCCATCAATACTTTCTATGCTATTGATTTTCCATAAGGCCATTCCATTTTTCTAAGAATGGTGATATATTGTTTTTTTCCTCTACAAATTTCTTTCCATTGTAACTACTTGTGACCATCTATTGATCATCTACAAATTTATTTCCATTGTAATACTCCATACCATTATGGACATTGATGCATACAATATAGAGAAAGATTTTAGAGTATATGCTATGTGAAATCATGATTCAAGTTGAAGCTATCATTTCATATATCAAAGGAGGAAGGCCTATTTTTCCTAACAAAATTGTTTCGAGTGTCATTTGAAAGGATATCTATTATAATGATATTGTTTTGATATCCCACTCGACCATCTAACTTTCAAACTCTCCTCAAAATCTTTCTACAAAGATCCCTCTTCCAACCTATCCTATTCATTGTTACCGTGGGGCTTATGAAATAATAACAATGGTAGAAAGGTAAATTGTATACTTAAGGACTCTACAAATCCTCTAATCCATGTGTCTATGAATGAAAGGATGGGTGAAGGTTCCTAACCCAACCCACCTTCCTAAAATATTAAACCGATTTTCTAGCATACTAACATCATTTCAAACACCCCCCTCCTAGCTATCATCTGAAAAGTAATCTTCACTCCATTTATTAGATAGAAAGACCACTATACCCTAACTGAATCCATATACCTTCTTGCAATAAATCTATAACGGTCCCATAATGCTCTCCCTTCCATTAAAACATAATACATTTATCTTAACTTTCGATATATGAAGCATTGAGAAGGATCTAATTACTTGATTTGATATACTTTTTTAAGATGGAAAAAAGTAAGGAAAACTTCACAACTTGTAACATACCGAGCCACCCACAAGCCTCACCATGCTACTTCAAATTAAACACTTAAAAACTAATTTCAAATTGTTTATGGCATTTGATTAATAAAGAAGCATGAAAGACTTGCATGCAATCATCAAACTTCATACTACATCATAAAAGAAATGTAAAATATGCCATGCACAATAATCATCAACAAGCAAGCATATTATAAAAATGAATCTCCAATATAATAATTAATATACATCGGAAATAAATACACAAGTAGAGAAACACATAACAAGAGCACTTATCTTTATGAAAACCAATCACCAACTGGTTGCAGACCAAGGACATTCCAACCAACCATAGAAATTGTTATTCTAAATATCAACAGCAGACCACCCCCGAACTAGCGCTATGAATCCACAAGGACGGTTCCAAGGTGTCACTTAGCTTTCCAAACCATTCAACACTCAATCTCTCACTAGTTTCTCAACACAACAATCCAAAGTACACTACTCTCTTTTTTCTTGCCTACACGACCAAAAAGAATGGACTATCTTCTCTTCCATGCAATCCCTCAGGTTGTCCACCTCCTTACAGGGCTGTAGTGCATCTAGTCAAGAATCTCCATGTTTGGACTCTCAGGACTCGAACTATGAATACAATCTAGTACATGTCAATGTATCTCATGCATGCAGGCACAAATTCATGGGTAGAATACACCAATCATTACTATTGATATCAAACAATGGTTTATTTCTCAACAATTCCCCTCCCCATGTCCCAATCCAAGAACAAGAATGAATGAGGAATGATAATTGAGCAGCAATGAATGAAAGAGTATAAGTGTGAATGGAGAAGAACCCCAAACAACCCACAATATGAGTTTTTATATTTACTTCGAAATCAAGAACCACATGGCCTTCCCCAAGAAACTCATGTAACCACTTCTCTCAATTAAAGAAATTACAGGTAAATAGAATAAAATAAAATACTTAGCCCCTTAATCCCCCTCTCTCATAGTATCATACCCCTCTATAATTATTTTCCTTTTCCGTCTAGCAACCAACGATGTAGTTTATTATTAATAATGATCAAAACATTACATTTCCTATGCATTTTGGCCTATTTTAATTGTTTGGGCACTCTCTCCCTTATATAAATTAATAAAATACATTATTTAATATGGGGAATCAAAACCAGGGTATCACATTCCCTTCCCCCTTATTTTGACACTATCCTCAGTGCATATACAAAACAAAAATAAAAAAAATAAAAATTTATTAAAAAAATCACAGTTATTGTGCATGCATGGCATATTCATGCTCCAAAGTAGCATCTTCAGGACCGTAGCAGGTCCACTAAACTTTTACCATTTCTATGACTTGATTCTAGAACATTTTGACGTTTATATCCAATATATGCACCGAATGGACCTGAAAGTGTTCTTTTGGCTCCACCTGGATCAAATTCCAATCAATAACATGGTTAGGATCATGTATATACTTTTTATGCAAAGAGACAAGAAATACATTATGCACATTCATGGAAGCAGGAAATGCAAACATGTATGCAATTGGCCATATTTTATCGAATATCTCAAATGGACCACAAAATCTAGTTGCTATTTTGTACAACTGCTTAACTTCAATGAGATCTTATTGGGATTCACTTTTAAAAAAACATGCTCCCCTACTTTAAATTCTCTATCTATTCTTCTCTCATCCTCATAATGCTTTTGTCTATCTTGAGATGCCTTTAAATTTTGCTTAATTCTAACCATCTGGTCTTCCATATCCTTGAGAAATTTTGGCACAAGTACCACTCTGTCTGATGGGTTGTCCCAAATCACTGGAGTATTTCATTTCCTACCATACAAAGATTCAAATGGGCTCATTTTAAATGAAGCTTGATACCCATTATTATAGGCAAACTCAACCAAGTGTAACTAATCTTCCCACTTAGATGAATTATCCATCACATGCATTCTCAACGTGTCTTCAATAAATTGATTGACTCTATGTTTCTTCCCATATGAATGTGAAAGATATGTTGTGCTAAAATTCATATTTGTACCAATTCCTTTAATAAACACCCTCTAGAAATTCGAAGTAAACTTTGTATCTTTGTCTAAAATAAGTTCCTTAGATATCCCATGCAACCTAGCAATCTCCCTCGTGTAAATTTCTGCAATATCATCTGTTGTATGAATCATTTTTATAGGAACAAAATGAGCATTCTTTGTAAATTTATAAACCACTACCATTATTGAATCATGTTCTCTTGTTTTCCTGGGAAATTTAGTTATGAAATCAATGGTTACCACTTCTCATTTTTTCTCTGGAATTGGTAATGGTTGTAGCAAACTCGTTGGGTGTCTATGCTCAACCTTCACTCTTACATTCCATACATCTGGAAATGTAATAAATAAATAAATTCTTCATTCTTGGCCAAAAGAATTGGCTTTATACTGCTGCAATTGTTTTCTCGTAACCAGGATGTCCGACATACATAAAATTATGCA
Organism: Picea engelmannii; assembly: GCA_009831015.1. Classification (NCBI taxonomy): domain Eukaryota; kingdom Viridiplantae; phylum Streptophyta; class Pinopsida; order Pinales; family Pinaceae; genus Picea; species Picea engelmannii. The sequence goes on from ML808276.1 coordinate 123,281, forward strand.
TTTATTTTAATACCAAGTTCCTAATTTCTCTGGAGCTAGGAACATAATTCTATTTTTATACATAAGTAACCAATATTCCTTCATCTCATATTCTTTAATTTTTTTTTGTACATTTTCTTGCTATAATATTTATTTTACATGTAAGTAATGTTGATCTGTAATAGAAATATCTAAAAAAATTCTCTTCAAATCTAACTGATGCATATTCATAGTTGTAGCATGCATGATATGTACTCTTCTACTAAGTGCATAAACAACCTTATTTTATTTTCCTTTGATATGCTTGATTTCAAAATTGTATTCACTTAAAAATTACATCCATCTTATCTGCTTGGCATTCAAATTTGGTTGTTCAAAAAGATATTTCAGACCACTATGGTATGTTCTTAATTCAAATCTCTTTTCCATGAGATCATGTCTACACATGTTCAATGCATGAACAATGGAAAGATGTTCCAAGTTATGTATGGCATATTTCCTCTCATGTTCTTTAAGATTTTTGGACTCATAATCAATGACATGTCCATATTTAGTGAGGACTCCACCAAGTACTTCCTTGCATGCATCTATACATAGCACACAACTTTTATTTGGGTCAACAATCTTTAAAATAGGTGCACTAGTAATTAATCATTTCAACAAATTAAAGTTCTCTTCACACTCAGCTGTCCATTCAAATTTAATTCCCTTGTTTTGAAAGGAAGTGATGGGATGAGAAAACTTAGAGAACCCTACTATAAATATTTTGTAGTAACCATCTATTACCATAAAATATCTAACTTCTGAAAAATTCCCGGGTGTTGGTCATCCTATAATTTCTTTAATATTCTCTGGATCCACTGTTATACCTTGTTCTGAAATAATGTGTCCCAAGTAATGGATCTGTTTGTGGTAAAAATAACACTTACTAAGCTTGGAATGCAATTGTTGTTCCCTCAGCACTTGCAATACCAATATCAAGTGATGTTCATGCTCTTCCTCTTACTTAGAATAGATAAGTATTTCATCCAAGAATAATATGACAAAGTTATGCAAATAATTTATGAATATGTCATTTATTAAGCAAATAAATATAGTTGGTGCATCGGTTAGTTGAAAGGACACTACTACAAATTCACAATTCCCATACATGGCTCTAAATTTTTTCTTATCGATGTCTTATTCCTTAATTATTACATGGTGGTATCTTGATCTTAATTCTATGCTTGAAAATGTATTTTCCCCTATTAGTTGATCAAAGAGGTCATCAATTATGGGTAGAGGGTATTTTTTCTTCATTGTGGCTTTATTCAGTTGTCTAAATTCAATACACAACCTCAATATTCCATCCTTCTTTTTAACAAAGAGTACTAGTTCTCCCCAAGGTGAAACACTTGGACGTATGTATCCTTTCTTCAAAAATACTTCCAAATGGATTTGTAATTATTTTAATTCTAGTGTACTCATTATGTAAGGTGTTTTTTATAGTGGGGCAAATCCTCGTACAAAATAAATAGAGAAATTTGTCTCCCTCTTTGGTGGAAATATTGGTATTTCTTGGAATACATCTTCAAACTCTTGTAGTACTGAAAAATCTTCAAGGCTTGGCCCTTTTGTATTTTTTGGCTCCTTCACATGAGTTGAATATAGTTGACATCCTTTCCTGAAACATCTCTTAAAATGTAAGGATTAAATCTCCCTTATAGAAATGGGTCGTATAATTCCTTTCACATTACTTTATTTTCATTCTTCATGAAGACATATAAATGTCTTGTTATGACAATCTAAGACAACATGATACTTGTCCAACCAATCCATTCCAATTAGAATATCATAATATTCCAATTGTATAATATTTATATCATCATTAGTATTTATTATGTTAAGACTTATGAGACAACCTCTTACCATCTCATTGATCCTTCTTTTGGTTCCAGTGGCTAGTTGAACCAAACTTGATTTTTCAAGCTTACTTTTATCCAAATGTAATCTATCCACTATTCTAGGATCAATGTAAAAATGGATTAATCCTGAATCAATTAAAATAGCAATAGGATGATTAATGATCTTACCTTCCACCTCGATCATATTGGATTGGTACGCTGCTTCTCGATCTTTTAAGGTTGCATATATTTTTCTCATGTCTTCTATTGTTGTATCCTCTTGGTTGTTGTGAATGGTCTTCACTTTTTCTTTTGTGTGAGGGAAAACCTTATACAAGTGATCTTCTTTGCATCCCCGACATTAGATTAGTGTCCTCCCCCTTTTTCCCAATGAGTCTTCTCTTTTGGATTCATCCTTAGTAGGTTGGTCTTGTTGAATTATATTTGGGTTATTTCTATTGAAAGGAGGTTTTAATCATTTCTTTCTCTGATTAGACTTCTCCTTCTTCTTGTCCTTCCAACATTTCTACAAAGACTCTCTACCCTTTCCTTGCTCATACAAGTAATTAGCCTTCCTGATGATGTCATTCAATGTCTCGATCTTAGCATATTGAATATTCTCTTTATAAAAAGAAGGCAGTCCACTCAAAAACATTTGTATTTTCACCTTCTCATCTTTTATAAACCCCACATGCTTTAGCAATCCCAAGAACTTATTTTCATTCTCTGCCATGGTCATGTTTCTCATCCTGAGTTCAAAGAACAACTACATTTTCTTCTCATAAAAGTGCTATGAAATGTACTCCTTATGAAAATATTTCTTGAATTGCTTCCAGGTGATCCTTCTCTCATTTATGTGCTCAACTTTTTTAAGTTGATCCCATTACATAGCAACTTTTCCATGTAAATGGTAAGTGAAAATTATAGCTTCTAAGTTTGATGAGTAGTTACGCAATTGAAAATACCTCATGATACCAAGAATCCATGCTTCAACATCATCTCTCATTTATCTTTCACCATTAAAGGATGGTGTCTTAAGATTCCTCAAATCTCCTTGCAAATTGTCCAATTCATGTCTTATTCTTTTGTGTGTAGCAGGAGATACCTCTGGACTACTTATGGAATATTTAGATGCTTAAAACTTCTTTGTTGAGTAAGGAGGTGAGTTATGTCTATGAGTTTTGTAGTTATCTCTTCTTTGATAATATTTTCCATCTTCCTCCTATCTTGAGTTTCATCCATTCTTTGCTTTCCTATGCAACTGATTTAGGCTTTGAATCACTTTAGAATTTATCTGATTTTGTTCTCGTATCACCCTCTCTATGTATGCTTTGTAGATCTATACTTATATTCTTAATCTTCTCATAGTCTCTATTAATGTTTCTTGCTCCCCTCTACCCTTGTGTACATTTTATCTTGTCTCTGCATTACGAACAATGATATTTTTTCCTTTGGCTTATTTATCATGATTGAACGCTCCCTCTCCTTCCTCCATTTATTGAATATGCATTCTTATCTTGAACTAATATTTGTATACCCACTAATTCTTCAAAATGTCCGAGCAACCATTTTTTTTATAAATATGCATATCATAAAAAATAATCAATTAATGCTATAGGTCCTTTTTCTTCTCAATTTATGAATATTATATCACAATTATGAAAATTCTAATAATTTCGTGTTATTATCCTCTTAATCATATTTCCAATGAATTTACGCATGCCCCGATCCAATCTCTGAGCTAGAAGTTATGGCTCTCAGAAATTAACTGGCAGTTAAACTTTATCCTCCATTGTTTGGGTTGTAAATCCCTCATACTAACTATGTTTGAAGAATGGTTTACACCGTTAGAAAGATATATATGAGGTCTAATATTTGGGATACAAAAAATTTGTGTCATGGAAGGACATAAATTTCTGAATTTGACTTCAAAAATGTCGTTTATCTTGTTGATTAAGGTTAGTTGTCATTGATGTCAACCCTTGAAGAAATCCTCGTATCACAAAGGTTGGGTAATGTACCCAATATTGTTTGATGTAAAGATGACTCATTATTGTCTTGTCATGGTTGATAAAAACTAGAAATGGATGGACTCCAAAGTGGTCCCCTTATGGTGAAATCCCTCACGGGAAGACACTTTGGGGATTGAGTTATCCTAGAAGTATGGTTAGAGAACCCATGCTTATTTGTGGAATAATGAGTTAAACACCAGTGAATTTGTCAGTGAAACTATCCTATATGGATAATTCTTTTCATGTCATTTCTGGTGGTATGTGTAACATCACATAACTCCTCACGGTTAGAGAGTTATGGCCATGAGAAGTTGGAGAACCCAAGTTTGTTTGATGGATAACTATATGAGTTTTGATATATTTTTAGGTAATACTATTCTATATGTATAGTACATGTCATTCAATTGCTGGTGGTATGTGGAACGTCACATAACTCCTCACGGTTTGAGAATTATTGCCTTACGAAGTTGGAGGACCCTCATATGTCATCTAGAAGCCCCAAAAGGTCAAAGTAGTCAAAGTGGTTTAAGAGATTTTAAAAGTTAAATAATAAAGTGAAGTGACGAGTGTAATATAATTCAAAGTGAATACAAAATAAAATTTATTCAATAAATTTTTTAATAGAGAAATTAGAAGTAGGTTAACCCTAAAATAAGAAAAGTGGGCAATGTGACCTAGAAGATGTTTTTAAGGATGCTACTTGGAGAGTATAAATAAGAGGCAAGGCTCTCTCATTTAAGAAACACTTGAGAATATTGAATACATATAGGTTTCTAAGGTAACCAAAGGATATCTAAGCCAAATTTATGAGGAAAGTGAAGAATAGAAGGCTAGAATTGAAGGAACGATAAATTCTTTTGATGATGCTTTCTAAGGTATGTTTTTTTCAGGTCATCTTACCATTTTCGCAATAAATATTTTTATAGAATGATTCATACCGTGAAATTGTTATTCCAATGAGGAAACATATCCAAGTATATTTGGTAAAAAATTCATCTTATGGGTCATTGTATTTTTGGAGTTACACTCTGTGGAAAATAGGGTTTTTGGCTAGTCTTGAAACTAGTCAAAAATAGGTGTTTCGAGTAAAAACATCATAACTTCTTCATAAAAGATCCAAATTAAGTAAGACAAAATGTGTTGGTTATAGTACAATCTTTAGTATGTTTTTAAATATTTTCATATCAATCCAACAAATATTCCACGCGGGGCATGCTCTGCAAGGTAGCTCTCTAGAATAAGCCAAAATTCAACAAGGTGTGCCATTTTTTCCATAACTCCTTTTCTGAGAGGTTCCAAGTAGTGAAACCTGGAGGAATTTCATAAAACACATTGAATAACATTTTGTATCAGTTTCAGATATTTATTCATTACAGGTACAAAGTTATGATTATTTCAAGTTAGGGTTGTTGACTAATCCAAAACTAGTCTTGTGAGACTAAAGAAACGTTTGATGAAAAAGCTAGTCGCCTATTGTTAAAGTTAAGAAAGGTTTGCAGGTATGTGATCATATAAACCAGGTCTATTACATAGTTACATATCATATTTGTATGATGAAATTAATGAGGGCTATTGGTTGAGGTACAAGTTGCGTACATGGTTGAGACAAGTAGTTGATGCGTTGACACATACATGAGGTGTATAGTTGATGATGTTGATACATATTGATGAGTCATAGTTGATGAGTACTTGACACATGATTGGTACGTACTGGGTACATGGTTGGTTGCACTTTTTTATGGTACAGTTTGATTACATATTGTTTGGTACAGGTTGGTGCATGATTGATGCACTTGTTTATGGTACAGGTTGATGCATGGTTTATGTTTATTGGTACACTTTTACAGCAGTATATCTCACAGTGATAATGTGACAGTGGTTCCATCATTCTACTTCTACTTCAAGGTGGTTGGACGGGGCAAGGACAGGTTGTTGTAGCCACTTTCCGATTGTAGTCAGAGAACATAGGGGGTTGTAGCCTCCTTCTGGTTGTATACATAGAACTGGGGAGTTGGAGCTTCCCTCAAGTTGTAGCCTGAGAAACTAGAGGGTTGGAGCCTCCTTCCAGTTGCAGCTAGAAAACAAAGGAATTTGGTGCTTCCAATGAATGTAATTCTTTAAACATATAAGATAAAGCATTCTGTGGTTTTCTGCCGATTTGGGTTTCCATGTAAAACGCTGGTGTACTGTGTATGTGTGTGATTGTTCATTTTTTATTTCTCATTATTTGAAAATAATTCTACATTGATATATCACTTGGATTATTTGGAGAAAAAGGATTATAATTATGCTATTACTGATTCACCCCCTCTCTCAGTAATCCAACAGTTGGTATCAGAGAAGGTTCCTTCAGAAATTAGTTTAACCACTGAAAGGTAGATCATGGAGAGTAAAAACTCATATAAAAATGGAATACCACACTTTGATGGACAAAAGTATTCTTTTTGAAGAATAAGGATGAAGATATACATACAAGCATAGGGGTTTGAAATTTGGAAATCAATTGTATATGGATACACACTACCAACAGTTCCACCAACAAATGACAAAGCAGTGAAACTTGGTCAGAATAATTCCAAAGCTACAAATGCACTTTTGAATGGTCTCAGTCAAACAGTATTCACCAAAGTTGCACATTGTAAATCCGCCAAATAGATTTTGGACAAGCTTCGAAATATTTATGAAGGAGATACAAAAGTCAAAGGAGAAAAACCTCAAACTTACATAGGTCAGTTCGAACAACTAAAAATGAAGGAAGCTGAGAATATTGTATCCTAATTCTTAAGAGTTGATGAAACAATGAATGCAAACATAGGATTGGGAGAAGAAATCGAAAAATCTATAATTCTTCAAAAGATACTAAGATCTCTTCCTATGAGATTCAACCATAAGATATCAACACTAGAAGAAATATCAGATTTGAACTCAATAAGCATGGACGAACTGCATGGAATCTTCACAGCATATAAAAGGAGAACTAAACAGAAAAATCCATATGTAAAAGAAGTAGCCTTCAAAGCATCCAAAAGGTCAAAGAAAAATAAAAAGGAATAAGAAGAATATAGCAACAACAATGACGTCTCAGAAGATGATGAAGAAGTGGCCAACTTCGTTAAAAGAATGAACAAGGGAACCAATGGTAGGTATAGAGGTAAGATTCCTCTGATTTGTTTTAATTGTGATGGTATTGGTCATTTTTATAACAAATGTCCTCATAAGAAAAAGAGATATGATGAAGCTTACTCAAAAGGAAAACAAACATATAAAGGAAAAAGAACTACAAAGAAAGATTTCAAGAAAATATTATGCATCAAAGAAGACATCTAATCATTAGATGAAGATGAAATCAGTGAGAGTGATATAGTAAGAGTTCTATTCATGGAAGTAAAAGATTCTGACAAAAGTGACTCTGAAGAAGAATATGAAAAAGACGAAGAAGGATATGAAGAAGTCGAAGTTGAAATTGAAGAGGTAGAAGATGACTATCAAGAAGAATTAATGTGTGCCATAGAAGTTATCAGAAGAGAAAAGAAGAAAAACAAGAAACTACAAGAACTAGACAAGAAAAAGGACACTCGAGAAATAGAACAAATAATCACAAGATTGAAGGTTCAAACAGAAGAAGATAAAATAATTGAAGAAGTACTCAAAGAACAACTAGAGTAAAATGACAAGAACATTGGAAACTTGGAAGCAAAGATTGTCACATTAAGAAAGGATATTCAAAAGAAAAATATGGAGAATAGCTCAAAAGTTCTGGATGACATTATCAACAGTCAAAAATCTCATATTGACAAGTAGGGACTTGGATACAATCAGATAGAAAATGGATCAAGCTCCAAAACAACATAGCAAGAAACAAATATAAAAAGCTATGCAGAAACAATCAAAGGGGATAGGAATATGTACAAGGAAGATTGCAGGGACACTCCTCTACCAAGAAGATTCATATTTCATAATCAACAATAGACAGATAGGCCTCAAGAAGAAGAAGGATTCATAAGAGAAACTTCTTTCAGAAGATCTTCAACTCCCAGGTATCAAACTATATTTTTTAGTTTATGTTATGCATGTAATAATTTTGGGCATAAAGCTGTGAATTGCAGAGCTAACAACAGGAACAATAACAAATTTGAGAGTCATACACAAAGGGGTTACTCAAGAAGACCTAGTTAAACACATAGAAGAAGTTACAACATTTTTTAATCTTTGAGAACTAGAGTGGAATGTTAAAAATGTAACAATTTTGGACACATGGAAAAAAATTATAGAATGGCAGTCCCTCCTAAAGAACATCAACAAAATAAAAACAGTCACAGACAAGAACCTCAGAAAACGACATGGATAAGAAAGCAAGATCAGTATAGAAATGAAGAATGCACGGTCGCTCTATAAGCTAATTAGAAGAAACACGGTTGGTATGTTGACAGTGGGTGTTTAAAACACATGACAAGTGATAGAGACAAATCTATTACATTGTGAAAGGAAAGAAATGGATCAGTCTCCTTCAGAAATGATAATTTAGCCAAAATCATTGGAGAAGACACAGTTCGAATTGGGAACAAGAATAAAAAGGCACAAAATGTTCTACTGATATTAGATATGAAACATAATCTTCTAAGTGTGAGTCAAATGTGTGACCAAGGTCATAAAGTTACTTTCGATTCAAAAAAGTGTGAGATAAGAAGAGAAGGTTTAGGGAAATTGGTCAGTACGGCTGCAAGAACTTCAAACAACATATATGTATTGAGTGAAATTGGAAATGAAAAGTGTTGTCTAGGAAAGGAAGATGAACGTTGGCTATGGCACAAGAGAATGGGTCGCATGCATTTTGATAACCTTTTCAAAGTCAGCAAAAGAGAAGCAGTCAAAGAAATGCCCCAGATCACGAAACTAACCAACACTTTATGCAAGCATTGTCAATAAGGAAAGAAAACAAAGACGAGGTTCAAATCAAAGGAATATTCAACAACATGACCACTAGAAATTGTGCATACTAATCTAGTTAGACCAACTACAACAAAGGGCTTAAAATGTGAGAGCTACTTTATGTTATTAGTTGATGATTATACAAGAATGATTGCAGTTTTCTTTATCAAGAACAAGTCAGAAGCTTTTGAAAACTTCGAGATCTACAAGGAAATGGTTGAAAATGAGATGGATTGAAGAATCAAATACTTGAGATCTGATAATGGAGGAGAGATTACTTCAAAGGAATTCATGGACTACTGCAGTAGTCATGGAATAAAAAGACAATTCTTCCTTGCTAGGACACCTCAACAGAATGGAGTTGTTGAAAGAAAGAACATGACAGTATAGGAAATGGCTCAAACAATGCTAATGGATTCCAAATTGACAGATGTATTTTGGACACAGGAAGTACATGAAACAGTTCACATTCAAAACAGAGTAATGCTCATAAACAACACTGATAAAACTCCCTACGAGCTATGGAAAGAAAGACCAACAAATGTGAAGCACTTCAGAGTTTTTGGAATCAAATGCTACATCAAAAGAGAAGATGACAGAATGGAAAAGTTTGAATCTCGTATGGACAAAGGAGTACTTGTTGGTTACTCAAGTACAAGGAAAGCATACAAATGTTACAATCTAATATTTAACAAAGTTGTGGAAAGAATCAACATAACAATTGATGAAATAGGCAGACCAGAATCAAAGGAAGAAGAAAACAAACCATTGGAACAACTTTTCAAAGAAGAAGAAGCAGAAGATGAAGTAGAAGAGGAAGATGAAAAGAATCCAAAAGAAATAGAAGAGCAAGTTTAGCAAGTATCTCCAAAGACACCTAGCAAATGAGTATAGAAGAATCATCCTTCAGATCAGATTATTGGAAACAAATATGCAGGAGTTGAGACTAGAAGAAACATCCGTGCACCATAAGAAAAAAACCTATCACTCTTATCTACAATCGAACCAAACCATTTTGAAGAAGACAACAAGGATGAATTTGGGAATAAGGCCATGAATAAAGAATTGGATCAAATAGAGAAAAATGACACTTGTGAACTGGTTCCAAGACCAAAGAATAAGAATTTGATCAGCACAAAATGGGTTTTCAGGAATAAATTAAATAAAGATAGACAAGTTACAAGGAACAAATCTAGATTGGTATGTAAAGGATATTCACAAATTGAAAGAATCGGCTTTGAAGAGACATTTGCGCCAATTGCCAGAATGGAAACAATCTGGTTGTTTTTAGCCTATGCATGATCCAAAAATGTTAAAGTCTATCAGATAGACGTAAAATCAACTTTTCTGAATGTGTGTAAATTAAAAAAGGCCTTGTATGGTCTAAAACAGACTCCTAGATCATGGTACTCTAGACTAGATAAGTATCTGCAACAAGCAAGGTTCAGAAAAGGAAGTGAAGACAACAAACTCTACATCAAGGTAAGTGAATGTAATATTTTATTAAATGAAGTTTATGTTGATGATATTATTTTTGGTAGTGATGATGACAGGTTAAGCCAGAAATTTGCAAAAGATATGCAAAATGAATTTGAAATGTCGTTCGTTGGAGAACTATCCTTATTTTTGGGACTTTAGATACATCAAAGAAACCAAGGAATATTTATTTCTCAAACCAAGTATATCAGAGAAATGCTAAAGAGTTTCGGAATGGAAGATTGCAAACCAGTTATCACTCCCATGCAAACCAGTTGCAAGTTGAACAAAGATGATGATTTGAAGTCTACAGATCAGAGGCAATACAGGTCAATGATTGGCAACATACTATATGTGACAACATCCATACCATATGTAATGTAGGCAGTTGGATAGGTGGCACGATTTCAAGCAGCACCAAAAGAGTCACATGTGTTAGAAATGAAGAGGATTTTCAGATATCTCAAAGGAACAGAAGAGTTTGGATTATGGTATCCAAAAGGAAAGGATCTATTACTTATTTCCTACATAGATGCAGATTGGGCATGTTGTATTGATGACCGAAGAAGCACCAGTGGAGCAGATTTCTACTTGGGTGAGTGTTTATTATCATGGATAAGCAAGAAACAATCATCAATATCTTTATCTATAGCCGAGGCAGAGTATATTGCAGCAGCATCATGTTGTACATAGGTTCTTTGGATGAAACAAACTCTGATAGATATACATGTTGAGTATGATGAGCCCATTCCAATCTATTGTGATAATTCAAGTGCCCTTAGTATCTCGAAGAACTCGATGATGCACTCCAAGACGAAGAACATTCCAATAAAGTATCACTTTCTACGGGAGAAGGTTGCAGAAAAGAACATCAGAGTTGAGTATGTGGGAACAAAAGAACAAGTGGAAAACATCTTCACAAAACCACTTCCACGGGAATCCTTTGAATATCTTCCCCAGAGACTTGGATTTATTTCTACTCCAAAATGAATGTTTTTTGAATGCTTATGTTATATGTCTTAGATTTACACAAGGAAGCACCATAAGAGGACAATTCAGTGAGGGGAGCAACCCCGGATGGAAAGATACCTTTCCCATTGATGAAAAAGGGGGAGAGATTTATTAGATGTAGAGGAAAGAGGCATGGTTCTATGGGGATCATGAGTGATATGATTTCAGTATTTCATTAGAGTGTTTCCATAAATGCCAAAGGGGAAGATTGTTGATTAAGGTTGGTTGTCATTGATGTCAACCCTTGAAGAAATCCCTGTAGCACAAAGGTTGGGTAATGGACCCAAGATTGTTTGATGTAAATATGACTCATTATTATCTTTTCATGGTTGATAATAAGTAGAAATTGATGAAATCCAAATTGGTCCCCTTATGGTGAAATCCCTCATGGAAAGACGCTTTGCAAATTGAGCTATCCTAGAAGTATGGTTAGAGAACCCATGCTTATTTGTGGAATCATGAGATGAATGTCAGTGAATTTTTTAGTGAAACTATCCTAAATGGATATTGCATGTCATTCCATTTCTGGTGGTATGTGGAACGTCACATAAGTCCTCACAGTTAGAGAGTTATGGCCATGAGAAGTTGGAGAACCCAAGTTTGGGTAATGGACCCAAGTTTGTTTGATGGATAACAGTATGAGTTTTGATATATTTTCAGGTAATACTATTCTATATGGATAGTACATTTCATTCTATTTTTGGTGGTATGTGGAACATCATATAACTCCTCATGGTTTGAGAGCCATGGCCTTACGAAGTTGGAGGACCCTCATATGTCATCTAGAAGCCCCAAAAGGTCAAAGTAGTCATAGTGGTTTAAGAGATTTTAAAAGGTAAATAATAAAGTGAAGTGATTATTTTAATATAATTCAAAGTGAATACAAAATAAATTAATTCAATAATAAATTTAATGGAGAAATTAGAAGTGGGTTAACCCTGAAATAAGGAAAGTGGGCAAAGTGACCTAGAAGATGTTTTTAAGCAAGCTACTTGGAGAGTATAAATAAGAGGCAAGGCTCTCTCATTTAAGACTAACTTGAGCATATTGAATACCTATAGGTGTATGAGGTAACCAAAGGATATCTAAGCCGAATTTCTGAGGAAAGTGAAGAAAAGAAGGATGGAATTCAAGGAAGGATAAATTCTTTTGATGATGCTTTCTAAGGTGTGTTTGTTTAGGGTCATCTCACCATTTTCGCAATAAATGTTTTTATATAATTATTAAGAACATGAAATTGATATGACATTAAGGAAAAATATCCAAGTATCTGTGGTAAAAAATTCATCTTGTGGGTCATTGTATTTTTGGAGTTACACTACATGGAAAATAGGGTTTGTGGCTAGTCCTGAAACTAGTCAAAAAGAGGTGTTTCGGGTAAACACGTCATAACTTATTAATAAAAGATACAAATTAAGTAAGACAAAATGTGTTGGTTATATTACATTCTTTAGTATTCTTTTTAACAGGGTCATATCAATTCAACAAATATTCTATGCGGGGCATGCTCTACAAATTCACTCTCTAGAATAAGCCAAAATTTAGCAAGGTGCACAATTTTTTGTCATAACTCATTTTCTGAGTGGTTCCAAGTAGTGAAACCTGGAGGAATTGAACAAAACACACTAAATAACATTGTGCATAAATTTCAGATCTTTACTCATTACAGGTACAAAGTTATGATTATTTCAAGTTAGGGTTGTTGAGCAATCCAAAACTAGTCTTGTGAGACTAAAGAAACGTTTGATGAAAATGGTAGTCTCTTGTTGTTAAATTTAAGGAATATTTGAAGGTATGTGATAATATACACCAGGTATATTACATATTTACAAATCATATTTAAATGATGAAATTGATGAGGGATTTTGGTTGAGGTACACGTTGGGTACATGGTTGAGACAAGTAGTTGATGAGTTGACACATACATAAGGTGTGTAGTTGATGATGTTGATACATATTGATGAGTACTTGACACATGATTGGTACATACTTGGTACATCGCTGGTTGCACTTTTTTATGGTATAGGTTGATTACATATTGTTTGGTGCAGGTTGGTGCATGATTGATGCACTTGTTTATGGTACAGGTTAATGCATGGTTTAGGTTTATTGGTACACTTTTACATCGGTATATCTCACAGTGATAATGTGACAGTGGTTCCATCATTCTACTTCTACTTTAGGGTGGTTGGACGGGGCAAGGACAGGTTGTTGTAGCCACTTTCCGATTGTAGTCGGAGAACAAAGGGGGTTGTAGCCTCCTTCTGGTTGTATCCATAGAATTAGGGAGTTAGAGATTCCCTCAGGTTGTAGCCTGAGAAACTAGGGGGTTGGAGCCTCCTTCCCATCTCAGCTGGAAAAGAAAGGAAGTTGGTGCTTCCAATGAATGTAATTCTTCAAAACATATAAGATAAAGCATTATATGGTTTTCTCCCAATTTGGGTTTCCATGTAAAACACTGGTGTACTCTGTATGTGTGTGATTGTTCATTTTTTATTGCTCATTATTGGATAATAATTCTACATTGATATAACACTTGGATTATTTGGAGAAAAAGGATTATAATTACGCTATTATTGATTCACCCCCTCTCTCAGTAATCCAACAATTGGTAACAGAGAAGGTTCCCTCAAAAATTAGTTTAACCACTAAAAGGTAGATCATGGAGAGTACAAACTCATATAAAAATGGAATACCACACTTTGATGGGCAAAAGTATTCTTTTTGAAGCATAAGGATGAAGATATACATACAAGCATAGGGGTTTGAAATTTGGCAATCAATTGTATATGGATACACACTACCAACAGTTCCACCAACAAATGACAAAGCAATGAGACTTGGTCAGAATAATTCCAAATCTACAAATGCACTTTTGAATGGTCTCAATCAAAAATATTCACCAAAGTTGCACATTGTAAATCTGCCAAATAGATTTGGTAAAAGCTTCAAAATATTTATGAAGGAGATACAAAAGTCAAAGGAGAAAAACTTCAAACTTACATAGGTCAGTTCAAACAACTAAAAATGAAGGAAGATGAGAATATTGTAGCCTACTTCTTAAGAGTTGATGAAACAATGAATGCAAACATAGGATTGGGAGAAGAAATCAAAGAATCTGTAATTGTTCAAAAGGTACTAAGATCTCTTCCTATGAGATTCAACCATAAGATATCAACACTAGAAGAAAGATCAGATTTGAACTCAATAAGCATGGACGAACTGCATGGAATATTCATAGCATATAAAATGAGAATTGAACAGAAAAATCCATATGTAAAAGAAGTATCCTTCAAAGCATCCAAAAGATCAGAGAAAAAGAAAAAGGAACAAGAAGAATATAGCAGCAACAATGACGTCTCAGAAGATGATGAAGAAGTGGCCAACTTCGTTAAAAGACTGAACAAGGGAACCAATGGTAGGTATAGAGGTAAGCTTCATTTGATTTGTTTTAATTATGATGGTATTGGTTATTTTGCTAACAAATGTCCTCATAAGAAAAAGAGAAATGATGAAGCTTACTGAAAAGGAAAACACACATATAAAGGAAAAAGAACTACAAAGAAATATTTCAAGAAAATCTTATGCATCAAAGAAGGCATCTCATCATTAGATCAAGATGAAATCAGTGATAGTGAGATAGTAAGAGTTCTATTCATGGCAGTAAAAGATTCTGACAAAAGTGACTCTGAAGAAGAATATGAAAAAGACGAAGAAGGATATGAAGAAGTCGAAGTTGAAATTTAAGAGGAAGAAGTTGACTATCAAGATGAATTAATGTGTGCCATAGAATTTATCAGAACAGAAAAGAAGAAAAACAAGAAACTACAAGAAGAACTAGACAAGAAAAAGGACACTCGAGAAATAGAACAAATGATCACAAGATTGAAGGTTCAAACAGAAGATGATAAAAGAATTGAAGAAGCACTCAAAGAACAACTAGAATAAAATGACAAGAACATTGGAAACTTGGAAGCAGAGATTGTCACATTAAGAAAGGATATTCAAAAGAAAAATATGGAGAATAGCTCTAAAGTTCTGGATGACATTATAAATAGTCAAAAATCTCATCTTGACAAGTAGGGACTTGGATACAATCAGACAAAAAATGGATCAAGCTCCAAAACAACATAGCAAGAAACAAATACAAAAACCTACGCAGAAACAATCAAAGGGGATAGGAAGATGTACAAGGAAGATTACAGGGACACTCCTCTCGAGAAGATTCATATTTCATAATCAACAACAGACAGATAGGCCTCAAGAAGAAGAAGGATTCATAAGAGAACCTTCTTTCAGAAGATCTTCAACTCCCAGGTATCAAACTATATTTTTTTGTTTATGTTATGCATGTAATAATTTTGGGCATAAAGTTGTGAATTGCAGAGCTAACAACAGGAACAATAACAAATTTGAGATTCATACACAAAGGGGTTACTCAAGAAGACCTAGTTAAACACATAGAAGAAGTTACAACAGGTTTGAATCTTTGAGAACTAAAGTGGAATGTTACAAATGTAACAATTTTGGACACATGACCAAAAATTGTAGAATGGCAGTCCCTCTTAAAGAACGTCAACAAAATAACAACAGTCACAGACAAGAACCTCAGAAAATGACATGGATAAGAAAGCAAGATCAGTATAGCAATGAAGAATGCACAGTCGCTCTATAAGCTAAGCAGAAGAAACACGGTTGGTATGTTGACAGTGGGTGTTTAAAACACATGACAGGTAATAGAGACAAATTTATTACATTGTGAAACGAAAGAAATGGATCAGTCTCCTTCAAAAATGATAATTTAGCCAAAATCATTGGAGAAGGCACAATTCGAATTGGGAACAAGAATAAAAAGGCACAAAATGTTCTACTGATAGAAGATTTGAAACATAATCTTCTAAGTGTGAGTCAAATGTGTGACCAAGGTCATAAAGTTACTTTCGATTCAAAAAAGTGTGAGATAAGAAGAGAAGGTTTAGGGAAATTGGTCGGTACGGCTGCAAGAGCTTCAAACAAAATATATGTATTGAGTGAATTTGGAAATGAAAAGTGTTGTCTAGGAAAGGAAGATGAACGTTGGCTATGGCACAAAGGAATGGGTTGCATGCATTTTGATAACCTTTTCAAAGTCAACAAAAGAGAAGCAGTCAAAGAAATGCCCCAGATGACGAAACCAACCAACACTTTATGCAAGCATTGTCAACAAGGAAAGAAAACAAAGACCGGATTCAAATCAAAGGAATATTCAACAAGATGACCACTAGAAATTGTGCATACTAATCTAGTTGGACCAACTACAACAAAGGGATTAAAATGTGAGAGCTACTTTATGTTATTAGTTGATGATTATACAAGAATGATTGCAGTTTTCTTTATCAAGAACAAGTCAGAAGCTTTTGAAAACTTCGAGAACTACAAGGAAATGGTTGAAAATGAGATGGATTGAAGAATCAAATACTTGAGGTCTAATAATGGAGGAGAGTTTACTTCAAAGGAAATCATGGACAATTCTTCATTGCTAGGACACCTCAATAGAATGGAGTTGTTGAAAGAAAGAACATGACAGTATAGGAAATGGATCAAACAATGCTAATGGATTCCAAATTCACAGATATATTTTGGACACAGGAGGTGCATGAAACAGTTCACATTCAAAACAGAGTAATTCTCATAAACAACACTGATAAAACTCCCTACGAGCTATGGAAAGGAAGACCAACAAATGTGAAGCACTTCAGAGTTTTTGGAATAAAATGCTACATCAAAAGAGAAGATGACAGAATGGGAAAGTTTGACTCTCGTTTGGACGAAGGAGTACTTGTTGGTTACTCAAGTACAAAGAAAGAATACAAATTTTACAATCTGATATTTAACAAAGTTGTGGAAAACATCAATGTAAAAATTGATGAAACAGGCAGACCAGAATCAAAGGAAGAAGAAAACAAACTAATGGAACAACTTTTCAAAGAAGAAGAAACAGAAGATGAAGTAGAAGAGGAAGATGAAGAGAATCCAACAGAAACAGAAGAGCAAGTTCAATAAGTATCTCCAAAGCCACCTAGCAAATGAGTACAGAAGAATCATCCTTCAGATCAGATTATTGGAAACAAATATGCAGGAGTTGAGACTAGAAGAAACATCCATTCACCATAACAATCAAACCTAGCACTCTTATATACAATTGAACCAAACTATTTTGAAGAAGCCAACAAGGATGAATTTGAGAATAAGGCCATGAATGAAGAATTGGATCAAATAGAGAAAAATAACACTTGTGAACTGGTTCCAAGACCAAAGAATAAGAATTTGATTAGCAAAAAATGGGTTTTCAGGAATAAATTAAATAAAGATGGACAAGTTACGAGGAACAAATCTATATTGGTATGTAAAGGATATTCACAAATTGAAAGAATCGACTTTGAAGAGACATTTGCGCCAATTGCCAAAATGGAAGCAATCTGGTTGCTTTTAGCCTATGCATGCTCCAAAAATGTTAAAGTATATCAGATAGACGTAAAATCAACCTTTTTGAATGAGGAACTTGAAGAAGTCTACATTAAACAACCAGAAGGATTTCAGTTGTCAGAGAACGCATATTATGTGTGTAAATTAAAAAAGTCCTTGTATGGTCTAAAACAAGTTCCTAGATCATGGTACTCTAGACCAGATAAGTATCTGCAATAAGCAAGGTTCAGAAAATGAAGTGAAGACAACAACCTCTACTTCAAGGTAAGTGAATGTAATATTTTATTAATTGAAGTTTATGTTGATGATATTATTTTTGGTAGTGATGATGACATGTTAAGCCAGAAATTTGCAAAAGATATGAAAAATGAATTTGAAATGTCGTTACTTGGAGAACTATCCTTATTTTTTAGACTTTAGATACATCAAAGAAACCAAGGAATCTTTATTTCTCAAACCAAATATATCAGAAAAATGCTAAAGAGCTTCGGAATGGAAGATTGCAAACCAGTGATCACTCCCATGAAAACCAGTTGCAAGTTGAGCAAAGATGATGATTTGAAGTCTACAGATTAGAGGCAATACAGGTCAATGATTGGCAGCATACTATATGTGACAACATCCATACCAGATGTAATGCAAGAAGTTGGATAGGTGGCACAATTTCAAGAATCACCAAAGGAGTCACATGTGTTAGCAGTGAAGAGGATTTTCAGATATCTCAAAGGAACATAAGAGTTTGGATTATGGTATCCAAAAGGAAATGATCTATTAGTTATTTCCTACATAGATGCAGATTGGGCATGTTGTATTGATGACCGAAGAAGCACCAGTGGAGCAGATTTCTACTTGGTTGAGTGTTTAGTATCATGGCTAAGCAAGAAACAATCATCAATATCTTTATCTACAGCTGAGGCAGAGTATATTGCAGCAGCATCATGTTGTACATAGGTTCTTTGGATGAAACAAACTCTGATAGATATACATGTTGAGTATGATGAGCCCATTCCAATCTATTGTGATAATTCAAGTGCCCTTAGTATCTTGAAGAACCCGATGATGCACTCCAAGATGAAGCACATTCCAATAAAGTATCACTTTCTATGGGAGAAGGTTGCAGAAAAGAACATCAGAGTTGAGTATGTGGGAACAAAAGAACAAGTGGAACACATCTTCACAAAACCACTTCCACGGGAATACTTTGAATATCTCCCCCAGAGACTTGGATTTATTTCTACTCCAAAATGAATTTTTTTTGAATGCTTATCTTATATGTCTTAGATTTACATGAGGAAGCACCATAAGAGGACAGTTCAGCAAGGGGAGCAACCCCGGATGGAAAGATACCTTTCCCATTGATGAAAAAGGGGGGGAGATTTATTAGATGTAGAGGATAGAGGAATGGTTCTATGGGGATCATGAGTGATCTGATTTCAGTATTTCATCAGAGTGTTTCCATCAATGCCAAAGGGGAATATTGTTGATTAAGGTTGGTTGTCTTTGATGTCAACCCTTGAAGAAATCCCTGTAGCACAAAGGTTGGGTAATGGACCCAATATTGTTTGATGTAAAGATGACTCATTATTATCTTGTCATGGTTGATAATAAGTAGAAATGGATGACCTCCAAAGGGGTCCCCTTATGGTGAAATCCCTCATGGGAAGACGCTTTGCAGATTGAGCTATCCTAGAAGTATGGTTAGAGAACCCGTGCTTATTTGTGGAATAATGAGATGAATGTCAGTGAATTTTTCAGTGAAACTATCCTAAATGGATATTGCATGTCATTCCATTTCTAGTGGTATGTGGAACGTCACATAAGTCCTCACGGTTAGAGAGTTATGTCCATGAGAAGTTGGAGAACCCAGGTTTGGGTAATGGACCCAAGTTTGTTTGATGGATAACGGTATGAGTTTTGATATATTTTTAGGTAATACTATTCTATATGGATAGTACATGTCACTCTATTTTTGGTGGTATGTGGAACGTCATATAACTTCTCATGGTTTGAGAGCTATGGCCTTACGAAGTTGGAGGACCCTAATATGTCATCTAGAAGCCCCAGAAGGTCAAAGTAGTCAAAGTGGTTTAAGAGATTTTAAAAGGTAAATAATAAAGTGAAGTGATGAGTTTAATATAATTCAAAGTGAATACAAAATAAATTAATTCAATAATAAATTTAATGGAAAAATTAGAAGTGGGTTAACCCTAAAATAAGGAAAGTGGGCAAAGTGACCTAGCAGATGTTTTTAAGGAATCTACTTGGAGAGTATAAATAAGAGGCAAGGCTCTCTCATTTAAGACTCACTTGAGCATATTGAATACCTATAGGTGTATGAGGTAACCAAAGGATATCTAAGACAAATTTCTGAGGAAAGTGAAGAAAAGAAGGTTGGAATTCAAGGAAGGATAAATTCTTTTGATGATGCTTTCTAAGGTATGTTTGTTTCAGGTCATGTCACCATTTTCTCAATAACTATTTTTATAGAATTATTAAGACCATGAAATTGATATGAAATTAAGGAAACATATCCAAGTATCCGTGGTAAAAAATTCATCTTGTGGGTCATTGTATTTTTGGAGTTACACTACATGGAAAATAGGGTTTGTGGCTAGTCCTGAAACTAGTCAAAAACAGGTGTTTCGGGTAAACACGTCATAACTTATTAATAAAAGATCCAAATTAAGTAAGACAAAATTTGTTGGTTATATTAAATTCTTTAGTATTCTTTTTAACAGTTTCATATCAATTCAACAAATATTCTGTGTGAGGCACGCTCTACAAATTCGCTCTCTAGAATAAGCCAGAATTTAGCAAGGTGCACCATTTTTTTCATAACTCCTTTTATAAGTGGTTCCAAGTAGTGAAACCTGGAGGAGTTTCACAAAACACAATAAATAACATTGTGTATCAATTTCATATCTTTATTCATTACAGGTACAAAGTTATGATTATTTCAAGTTAGGGTTGTTGAGCAATCCAAAACTAGTCTTGTGAGACTAAAGAAACGTTTGATGAAAATGCTAGTCTCTTGTTGTTAAATTTAAGGAAGATTTGAAGGTATGTGATAATATACATCAGGTATATTATAGATTTACAAATCATATTTGAATGATGAAATTGATGAGGGATTTTGGTTGAGGTACACGTTGGGTACATGGTTGAGACAAGTAGTTGATGAGTTGACACATACATAAGGTGTATAGTTGATTTTATTGGTACATATTGATGAGTCGTATTTGATGAGTACTTGACGCATGATTGGTACATAATTGGTACATGGTTGGTTGTACTTGTTTATGGTACAAGTTGATTACAAATTGTTTGGTATAGGTTTGTGCATGGTTGATGCACTTGTTTATGGTACAGGTTGATTACAGGTTGAGGTACAGCTTGATGCATGGTTCAGGTTTATTAGTACATGTTTACAACAGTATATCTCACAATGATAGTGTGACAGTGGTTCCATCATTCTACTTATACTTCAGGGTGGTTGGACGGGATAAGTTCAGGTGTTTGTAGCCACCTTCCGTTTGTAGTCGAAGAACATAGGGGGTTGTATCCTCCTTATGGTTGTAGCCATAGAATTGGGGAGTTGGAGCTTCCCTCAGGTTGTAGCCTGAGAAACTAGGGGGTTGGATCCTCCTTCTAGTTGCAGCTGGAAAACAAAGGAAGTTGGTGATTCCAATGAATGTAATTCTTCAAGACATATAAAATAAATCATTTCATGGTTTTCTCCTAATTTGGGTTTCCACGTAAAACACTTGTGTACTGTGTATGTGTGTGATTGTTCATTTCTTATTGCTCATTATTGGATAATAATTCTACATTGATATAAAAAAATGGATTATTTGGAGAAAAAGGAGTATAATCATGCTATTACTGATTCAATTCCCCTCTCAGTAATCCAACATAGGCCTCCAAAAATGGCCTAAAAGTTATTAACCTGGAAAAACACTCAAATTTTCTAGTGATTTCAATTAATTTTTTATAATTTCTGCAAAATTTAGATGAATTTTATTGACTTAGATGATGACATTTCATCCCGGGTCCAAATGTCACTTTGGAGTGGTTCATAATCAACCTCCAACCACCATGACCTTTCCCTGTCAACCCTTACCTCCTTCCTCTATAGGATCGCATACTAATTTATTTTTTTAATCTTTAGCGAGCCCCATATACCATGGCACTCATTCATTGGGTCACGGGAATGGGTGGGCCCCATATGCACCCATTCACCATGGACATGTGAAGTTTCACATCCTTTTTATCAGACGGTTTATTATCGGAGAGAACCAACCATGATCAACGGGCCACATTGCATTGGTCCCCCCCAAGCCTGTCTGATCGTTAACATATTGGGGAGGGGATGCAAAACCTAACCAAGGTTTTTTCTGTGGTTACATGTCGCACATCCATGTATTAATCCCCCCACCTTAGGTTATTATAACCCCACTAGAACACCCCCGCAATATATTTTCACGAGTCCAGGTTCCAGGTTTTGTTGATAGGAGGGCGCCCACCACTATGGGGCTAGGTCACCCACCACCTGTGCCACCAGGCCACCATGTACCTTCCACCATGGTATTACATGTCACATTTTTTCCATGTTATTTGACACATGTCACGCATGTCATATTGACATCAGTGGTATGAAAACATTCCCAATTTTTCCTAATTTTTCTAAATGTTGAAAATTTTTGAATATGTACAAAATTACAAAATTTCAAAAAAAATTCAATGGAATCCATTGAAACTTTTTATTTGCTTCATATGACCAATTTCATGTCCTATAAAAAGATTTTCAATCTCAATACCTATAATTTGACTCCCACATGCCAAATTCCTCATGAAATTAACTATAAAATTTGGGGGTTTTGCCCAATTTTGCCCCAAATTCATCATGGAGCTCTGCAAATATAAAATTTGACCAATTATTGTTTTGAATTTTAATCAAACGAAAAATTACAATTTAGGGATTTCTAATCCCAGGACAAAATTTTCAAAATTTTCAAAATTCCCATGAAGTTAACAACAAAAATTGGGGCTTTTCCCCATTTCACCTTGTTGCTTCAAATTTTCTCCAAGGATGCATTGTAACTCATAATTTGGCCATCTACAGACCCAATTTTTTTCATTTTGCCAATAAAATTTGGGAATTTCCATTTCCTGGTTAAATTCCCTCAAGTTGCTTGTGAAATTCCTCTCAATTCCATTATTGTAATTTCAAGAAACAAATTGCAGCCATCCTCTACAACTAGATTTCTGCAAATTTCATTTATTTTCTCTATTAATTAGGCCATCCAGGATTAGTGTTTAAAAATGGAGCTATGATACCAAAATGTAACATACCCAACCACCCACTGGCATGTCCATGCTACTTTAAATTAAACACTTCAAAACTGATTTCGAATTCTTGATGACATTTAATTAATAAAAAAACATGAAAGACTCGCATGCAATCATCAAGCTTCATACTACATCAAAAAAGATATGGAAAATACTCCATGCACAACAATCATCAACAAGAAAGCATATTATAGAAATGAATCTCAAACATAATAATTAGTATACAACTGAAATAAATACACAAGTAGAGAAACACACAACAAGAACACTTATCTTTATTAAAACCAATCACCAACTAGTTGCATACCAAGGACATTCCACCCAACCATAGACATTGTTATTCTAAATATCAAGAACATATCACTCTCAAGCCAAGGCTATAAATCCATAAGGACCATTCTAGGGTGTCACTCGGCTTCCCAAACTAGTTAGTACTCAATATCTCACAGGTTTCTCAACACACAACATCCAAAGTACACCAACTCTCTTATGTCCAGCCTATACAACCTAAGAGAATGGAACCCCTTCTCTGTCACGCATTCTCTTTGGTTGTCCTCCTCCTTAAAGGTCTCTAGTGCATCTGGTCAAGAGTATTCATGATGGGACTCTCAGGACTCTCAGTTGTGAATAAAATATAGTACATGCCAATGTATCTCATGGACGTAGGAACAAATTCATTGCTGAAATACACCATTCATTACTACAACCAGAAAACAATGGCTTCTTCCTCAACAATTCACCCCCCCTTGTCTCAATCCAAGAAAAAGAATGAATGAGGAATGATAATTGAGAAAAAATGAATGAAAGAGTGAAAGTGTCAATGGAGAAGAACCCCAAACATCCCACAAGATGGGTTTATATATTTACATGGAAATCAAGAACCACATGGCCCTCCCTAAAAATCTTATGTAATCACTTCTCTCAATCAAATAAATTATGAGTAAATAAAATATAATAAAAGACTTAGCCCCCTAATCCCTCTCTCTTGTGGAATTATAGCCCCCTATAACTCTTTTCCTTGTCCTTCTAGTATCTAGCAATGTATTTTATTATTAATAACGATCAAAACATTACATTTTCTAGGCATGTTGGCCTCTTTTAATTGTTTGGGCACTCCAACAATTTCATAAATTAACAAAATAGATTATTTAATATGGGGAATCAAAATCGGGGTATTACACAACTCAAGAGATTTGATGTATCTTTACACTTCACAAATCTAGGGTTAATATGGAACTAGGCTAGTTCTAATCATAGGTTCTCAAAGCAATATGATATTAATCTGAATTAAACAATTGTCTAAAAACATTAACCAATATAAATGGTACCCCTCCAAAAGAATTAAATGAATTTTTAGAATAATCTTGATGAACTCAAGAATAAATTTATATTTCACGGATTGGGTGGCAGATGGCCCTCAATGGATGATAGGTGGCGATAGGCAACAACGGGTGATATTAACACCAAACAACAACCTCCCTCACATTTTGTTTGAATGACCTGCACTCATCCAGGAGTTATGGTAGTGCACCAGGAAATTCAAAAAGACTTAATGGCCCCTTGCACGAACCAAGATGGGCATACAAAGCAAGGTACTAGGACCTGTAGAGTAGTCACCTTGTCTTTCATGGCGTTCACCTCTATCAACTCGCAAGGAAATATGAAGGCCTATGCCCCTGAGTGCTCTCCCATTCTATCATTTGTGTATGTTTTTTTTTTCCTTGGCTCCCTCTTTCTCTTTCACGTATAGCCACCCACCACCACTCCTTCATTGATATTCTTACACATTCCAACCTATAATTCCTACACCATGCCCAGGGAGAGGGGGAAATCTAGAAGGGGACTGTTGTACTACAACACCCTAACCAGACGCAAAATGCTTGACAACTCTGTTATCAAACTAATTGGTATGTGCAGACACAGACATATATTCCTAACTTCCACAGGAAGCTAGAACAATACAATAGAGAATACACACTTCACCTTAAACTTCATTGTCATATAAACTAGTTTAGATAGGTACAAGTGACATACCTTTTAAACGACATTTGATCCTCGCTAATGTCGTCCTTGTAGCTCTTTATTTGAGTTTTCAGAATGGTTATCCTATGTAGGTAGCACAAACCAACAAAGAGGGAAAACAAATATATATATATTCCAATGAATTATGTATAAGATCAAGGAGTTATACAATAAAAGTTAAGACACCTTTATAGGGAAGAAATGTATTATTGTATTATGTTAAATGGAAAGTGGAGAATACAACCCATGAATAGATGTTGCAAGGTCCCCTTTCAATGGCTCTTTGCTCCAACACACACACTTTTTCTCCAATTTCTTCGATGAAGAAGATCCACAATCTTACTTAAAGAACTAAAGAAAAGCTCTCAAGCATAAGTTGTAGTAGAACCCTTCATACATATGCAAGTATTAGCCGATTCAACCTTAGCCTTTTCCATGAGAGATCCCTTTTTATATAGCGTGAAAGAGAGATGTATGAGGATATTAGGATGATCCCACTAAATCATAGAAGTGAGAAAGATCCAAATCGATCGGAGGCCACCTCATCTTCTAGAAGATTCTCTTCTAAAAGATTTGTGAATTTTGAATTTTCCTTTGCTTTAGCATCATCACACCCTATACACAAGAAGCATGTGATAACGTCGTAGTCCAATTTTAGTGCATAGTGCGATGATCAGTCATTTCCGCATCCCATGCATACTGCAGGGTGCGATGACCTTCCTTGTTAGAGTTTTTGAAAGAGGAAAAGAAAACAACTTTTCTCATGGATAATTTTTCAAACCAAAGGGAATGACTAGCCATTCAAACATACCTTATTTGGACTTGAAATTAGTATTTCATACATTAGTTTGTTCTATAGGGACCCAGTGGTAGCCATACTTCAATTCAATCTTAATAAAACACTTGGCTCCCTTGAGCTAGTCAAGAAGGTCATCAATTCGGGGAATTGGGTACCATTTCCTTATGGTGATTTTGTTTAGGGCCTTGTAACAAATGCATAGTCATAGAGTCCCATCTTTCTTCTGCACGAGTACAATAAAGTTTCCACAAGGTGAGGAGCTAGGACAGATGTGCCCCTTTTGAAGAAACTCTTGGATATGTCTCTTGATTTCCTAATTTTCCATCAAAGAGTGGTGATAGGTTGGCCGATTGGATAGAGGTGAATTGAGGGTTCAATCGATTGAATTATTGACCTTCCAGTGCAATGGTACCCTGGTGGGTGAGGATAATATGTCTTTGTATTATTCCATGATCTTGTCCACCTATTCTATTTTTTGGAGAGGCCCTATGTAGAGGCCAGGGATGTCGCTATGACATTGTGTTCACTTTTAGAGTGAATCATGAAGAAGTCAAATTTACCAGTCTGGGAAATGACCTTCCTACATTGCTTAGCAGAGATCAAAGAAATGGCGGTAGGCGGAGCTACCTCTAGTATCTTGTATAATTGTCTACCCAAAGTAATAATAATAATGTGAGGTATAGACTCATATACAACATGTTTTTTCCACAACTATGGTTGGCCTAAAGGCACATCACAAACTTCAAGGGGGGAAATATCACACAATAACTCATCCTTGAAGCGCTTGATTTCTATGGAAGAAGACAGTGTTGGCTGACGTAGAGATATGTTCCTTGGCGAAGAAACCTAATGGTGTAGGGATGTGGGTGTGGTATCATCGGTAGCTTCAATTTCTTGATGACCTCTGCTGAGATCAAGTTATTTTGACTACCACTATTGAAAATGAAATGCAACAGGGCACCCTTCACCCACATTTGCGAGTGAAAAAGGTGCTCACCTTCCTCTGGTTCTTTTGGTTCACTTGGATAGACCTTGGTGTATGCAACAGTGGCACTGGGTTCTGATTCAGTGATATACCTCCCCTTGTCTAGATTTGATTAAGAGTCAGAACCTGTCCCTAACTCTGAGGCTTTCATCTCATCCACCAACAATTTCTTTGAGCGACATTCATCGATGTTATTCCAAGGGATTTTATGGAATTCACACCATTTCCCAGTGTCTTTCTTCATCTTCTTATTACCCTTCTTTATTTGCGGATTGGACTAGTTTTCCTGAGGGGGTCCATCCTTGCTCTGTCCTTTGTTCTATGGGTTGGGGCTTCCTTTTCCTTGTTTCTTCTTTGAGGAATTTGCAAATCCAAACTCCCACTTCTTCTTTTCAAATTTCTTCTCAATTTTGACAACATATAGATAATTTGTGCCTAGTGATGAGATGTCAATAAACTCCATTTTTGTTTGTATGTATATATGAAAATAGTCATAGTACTTTGATCTGAATTTTATGGGTTATATGGTCTAAATTCAGATGCAAAAGTCATAAAGCTATAAAGATAATATATTGTCCATGTGGATCAAGGAGATTCCCACCTCCTCATTAATTAATTGGGCTAACAGATTTCCCATATGGGTCAAAGAGAGTCCCACCTATCCATTATTGTATTGGGTTTTATTTTCCACTACTTAGTTAGTTGGGTAGTTAGATCTATTATTGTAATAATAGAGACTCATTTAATTATCTCTTTCCATTATTGTATCAAGCTTTATTTTCCACTACTTAGTTAGTTGGGTAGTTAGATATATTATACTAATAATAGAGACTCATTTAATGAACTCCTTTGGACTTTTTCCAATGGACCATTTTGTAATGCTATATAAAGGCCTATAAAGCCTTCTCATAATATCAAGTTAATCATTTTGGCTTCTCTCATATTTTCTATTGTTGATTGTGAGATTAATTAGCTCTGAGTGATTTACTAGTAATTAGTTTTAGAGGTGAGGCTCCTCTTTGAGCCTCACCTCTTGAGTACTTCATTTACATGGTTTTTTCCATGATTTTGTTTTTCATGCAATATTGGCATGTCTAAGCTCCTCCTCTCTCAACATTCAAGCCATCCAGATATCATCCCATGAGATTCGAATCAATGGTATCAGAGAGGCTACAGTCTCCATTAGAACAAGGGTTTGAAGCATGTTGTGGGTTAAAACATTTGCAACAATCACCAACCTCCTTTTGGTACTATAAGAACCGATTTTCCATGCCATACATTGTAAGCATCACAGTTGATCCACATGCACTACATGGCTTTGTTTTTACCGTCAGATCTTCATTCACCATTACAAGGAGAACCATACATGGATTCACTACATCCATACATGGATACACTACGTCTATACATGTATCCACTACATCCATTGGTCTACAACATTGTCAAAAAATTTGCATGGTGTCCATGGTTCCCATGGAGGTTCCACAACCTCTACAATAGCCCATTCTACTTTATAAAACCTTGGCATCCTTTGTGGCCCTCTACACTCAACCAACTTCAAATAGGTGTTGTGACCTCTACAAAACATTTCAGAGGTTCTACCATATCTCATTACAAATACATATTCAATATCCCAAATGGGTATTTCGAGGAATCTCATTTGGCTTCCAAGTTTGAGAGATATCATCGATTGAATCTCACCATGTATTTTACCCAAAGAGGCCGCACGTACCACCATATTCAATGAGATTTTTCTCCCTTCTCAGGAAACTATAGAAAACGTTCCACATATGGATGGAAATATATATTCAAGATATAAAATTAGTATTTCACGGAATCTCATTTTTCTTCCTATCTTGAGATATATCATCGATTGAATCTCAACATGTATTTGACCCAATAAGGCCGCACGTACCACCATATTCAATGGGATGTTTCTCCCTACTCAAGAAACTATAGAAAGAGTTCCACATATGGCTGGAAATATATTTTCAATATATCAAATGGATATTTCACAGAATCTCATTTGACTTCCTAGTTTGAGAGATATCATCAATTGAATCTGAGCATGTATTTGACCCAAGGAGACTGCACATACCACCATATTTAAAGGTATTTTTATCCCTTCTTAGGAAACTACAGACGCATTTCCACATATGGATGGAAATATGTCTTCAATATATCAAATGGGTATTTTGTGGAATTTCATTTTGTTGTCTGGTTTATGAGATATCTTTGTTTGAAGAAGCACATGTATGTAACCAGCATGACCATGTGCCCTTCAAATTCAGCCTATTTTTCTCACTCCATGGGCCACCTCAGAACAATTTCCATATACCAATGGAAATATCTCTTCAATATCTCAAATGGGTCTTCGATGGAATTGGATTTCATCAATTGTAGTAGAAGTTATGAATATATTTGCAAAAGGATGTTCATAGCCCCCAAAGTCACGATTTTTCCATATTATTTTTTAAATTTTAGGATTTTATTAACATTTATTTATTTTTATACCCATGCACAATGCCATTGTTAACTAGGTTATGGGTCAACCACAAACCCATGATTATGGGTCAACCACAAACCCACAATTATGGATCAACCACACAAAACCCTTCTCTTCATTGGGTATTTTCGCATTGTAATCATAATGGTACAATAATGGGGTTTTTTATTTTTAGCATGGGTGAAATGATGGTGACCATCATTTTCTAAGGGAGGAGGAATGATCCAAATTTTAGGGGGTATATGGTATAAATTTGGATGCAAAATTCATATATCTATAAATCTAATAGATTGTCTATGTGGATCAAGGAGATGCCCACCTCCTCATTAACTAATTGGGCTAATAGGTTGCCCATATGGGTCAAAGAGAGTCTCACCTCTCCATTATTGTATTGTATTTTATTTTCCACTACTTAGTTAGTTGCGTAGTTAGATCTATTATTAAAATAATAGACTCATTTAATGAGTTCTTTCCATTATTGTATCAGGTTTTATTTTTCACTACTTAGTTAGTTGGGTAGTTAGATTTATTATACTAATAATAAAGACTCATTTAATGAGATCTTTTTGACTTTGTCCAATGGACCATTTTGTAATGCTATATAAAGGCCTAGCAAGCCTTCTCATAATATCAAGATACTCATTTTGGCTTCTCTCCTAT
Organism: Picea engelmannii; assembly: GCA_009831015.1. Taxonomy (NCBI): domain Eukaryota; kingdom Viridiplantae; phylum Streptophyta; class Pinopsida; order Pinales; family Pinaceae; genus Picea; species Picea engelmannii. Next base: position 153,357 of record ML808276.1, read on the forward strand.
TTTCTATTATTCATTGTGAGATTAATTAGCTCTGAGTGATTTACTAGTAATTAGTTTTAGAGGTGAGGCTCTTGTTTGAGCCTCACCTCCCGAGTAGTTCATTTACATTTTTTTTTCCACATTTTTGTTTCATGAAATATTGGCACGTCTAAGCTACTCCTCTCTCGGCATTCAATCCACCCATATCTCAGTCCCTAAGATCCGAATCATACTTGAGCATCAGATTTCATTGAAAGTGTTTGATGCCTAGCTTGGTGTGCAAGGTATGGAAGATATTTGTGAACTTTGGTACTATCTGGTCCATTTCATGTCACAGTGTGGTCCGTTTTGTATACTAGTCATCGTATCTTCCAACACGGTAGTATTGTTCCTTAATAACATCCCTAAAAGAATCCCAAGTGGCTGTGACAAAAAATATTGCAGATTCTTCAATGTCTTTTTTCTCACAGTAAGTGTCCCACCAATATTTGATATGGGTGTTAGGTATCTAGAGAGGTAGTGGAGTCCATTCAATGTAAGGTGGACTAGGTCCACTATAGTATTAAATAACTCCCACTATGGTAGTTAGATATAATAAATGTAAGAACTTATTAGAAGGTTCTGCTTCTATAAGATTCCTCCTCTAGAATGTTCTTAGGTGATGGTAGCACTATATAAAGGGGTTCAAGCAATGTAATGGGATATGAAGAGAATTTTTGTATTTGGAGAGTGTATCTAAATAGGAGGATGCCCCCTTGAAGATTCAAGTGATCAAGAGAGAATCCCTTCCATAATAGGATCCAATGTATGGTGTTGCCCTACCACAAGGGTTTTCTCATAATAAAGTGGTTTCTTCTATATTGATATGTGGATCTATTGTATATTCAGTATTTTTGGTAATTATATTTTTATATCTACTCAGGTACTTAACAATTGGTATCAAATCACTTTCCTTGGAAACAATTGTGGGAAAACGTTTTTCTATTTTTGTTGTTTTTTTTCCAGAGAATCCAAAGAGGGCCATGGCATTTCGGATGATTTTTGTGTATTTATGTGAAACATTTGCAGAAACCGGTTGTAGATCTGAGTTTCTCTCATAAAAACACCAATTAAAAAAAAATCCTCTGAAACTGAGTCCGGGAAATAAAGTTATTGAAGTTTTAAAATTTGTTATTTGTAGGTTTTTTTCCACGGATGACCGTGTGATTTTTTTTGTTTCTGTAGAAGACAAATCTGAACTTTCCAAAACAAATTGCAGATTTGAGTTCCTCTCACAATTTCACCCAATTTCAAAAACAAATCGTCCAAATCGGAGTTCTGGAAGTGAAGATATCATTGATTTAAAATTAGTCATTTTGGGGGAGTTTTCATGGCGATGGCGGGACTATGGAGTTCATTGCTTTTCATAGGGTACTCAGATTGCTACCAGATCAATTACATTTCTATAAATCATTTTAAGTGTTTTTTTTTTATATATTATATGTGGTGTTTCTGATGGATATCCATTCTCAAATCATGGCAGCCATCAAGACAACAATCCAAGAGTTCAAAGTTGAAATGCAACATATTCTAGAGAAACATATTCAAGAGCTCAAAGTAGAAATGCAACATATTGAAAAGGAATGTATTCAAGAGTCCAAAATTTCAATGCACATTATGGACGAATATAATCAAGAAAGATATGATTGGGATGATTTTGACTCCGATTGTGATGATTGGGATGATTTTGACTCCGATTGTGATGATTGGTATATGGATAGTTGTCATTTTTGGGATGATAACTATTTCCATCTTCTAGTCGATGACTGTACTCCCCCCAGTGTCAATATTAAGTTCCAATATCTTCAGCATGGAGTTCACAATATCACTTGGACATGAGACCCAAGTTCATAGTGGTAGTTCAACTACTTCAACATAGTGACTCACATTTATACATGATACCTTGGTACTCAAGTCTTCTTTAGCATTATGGTCCACAATTATCCATGGGACTGTTTTCCAACCTCATAACAAGCGTTGAGTACAACGCTTTCATAAGGGGGATGGAATGTTAGGTAGCTAGAGAGGTAGTGGATGCCATTCAATGAAAGGTGGACTAGGTCCACTATATTATTAAATAAGGCCCATTATGGTAGTTAGATATAATAAATTGATAGTTAGATATAATAAATGTAAGAGGAATTATTAGAAGGTTATGCTTCTAGAATATTCCTCCTCTATAATGTTCTTAGGTGATGATAGCACTATATAAAGGGGTTCAAGCAATGTAATGGGATATGAAGAGAATTTTTGTATTTGGAGCATGTAGATCAATAGGAGGATGACCCCTTAAAGTGGCAAGTGAACATGAGAGGATCCATTGTATGGCGTTTCCCTACCTCAAGGGTTTTGATATAATAAAGTGTGGTTTTCATTATTCTTCTTGGATATATTCTATTGTATTTTGTATTTAGAGCTTTGGTAATTAACAATGGGGCATAGCCTTAAGGAGAACAAAGGTAATTTTTTCTCTATTGGAAAAATTATAGACCGAAAAATACCCTTCTAGCAGATTCAACCATTTATCTACAACATCTTCATCTATCTAGCCTTCAAATAAGGGGATATCAACATTTACTTGTACCTTGAAGTGGAATACACCTCCTAAGTGGTCGCTTGATGAATATGTGATGCTTGTTGGAAGTCGTTGAAGGATATGTGTAAATTTACCCACCATCTCTTTCCTTTGTCACGTGAGGGATACCTCATGTAATAGTTTAAAAGGATCTCTTGCTCCATCGTCTCCCTTTTCTTCTACCATGGGAGCTCATTGTGATTGACAGGGATGGTCTTGCAAGGGATCAACTACTTGGAGTCTCAACTCCTTGTACCCTATTCTCATTGGCGACATGCACCAAGAAAAAAATAAAGAGAAGAGGAATATGATACCACTGATCCGGATTTATAAATGGAACAAAATAAAATACATATGTATAGAAAAGTAATTCAAAGAGATACAATAAAAATTGATTTCTATTAATAAAGAGAAACTATTGAAACTGTAAAAATGGAGACTGAAACAAACTTTCTTGAATGGTGACAGCTTATCTTTGAGAAGAGATGTAACAAATACGCTCATTCACAAGAATATGAGTACAATGAGGCTCCAAAGGCCTTTTTAACATAAAAAATAAATGAGAAAACCCTAACCCTAGGAGATGAAATGCTAAAAGGTTTGTGGACCCCGATAGGGGTAGTTGATACGTCAACTTCCTGAGGGCATAACTTTTTCATATGATCTTCGTTTAGGGTGGTCCATACACCGTTGGCAATGTATAGTCGAGGAGTACATATTCCTTTCATCCTAAAATATTCCTTCAACTACATGCTAGGTGTTTTCGAGCCCAAAAAACAATATTTAAGGATTTAAATTGGGCCGAAAATTTGGGACCCAAAAAACTGTAAAACAACTGCCAAAATGGAAACTATTCTTTGACCCGGTGGAATATGTGTATGACCATCGATATCCTCCTAGATCAGAATCCATATCATTGGAATACATGTCATATATTCCCTCAACCAAGTATGGAAATAACTGTGTATTTGTGGTGGTTGATCAATTCTCTATTATGGCCATTCTGACCACCTGCAAGAAGAGTATCACAGTGGAGACCACTTCCAAGATCTTCTTCAAGTGTGTATGGGTACACTTCAGAATACCATATAACATCATATGAAATAGGGACATCATATTCTTGAGCACATTTTGTTCAAGCCTCTTCCTTCCACCCTCAGACTCATGGACAGAAAAAGGTTGTCAATAGGATGATCATGTGCAAGATAGGATGATCGTGTACATCTTGCGCATGTACAACTACAAGCATCCATTCACATGGGATGAGATCCTTCCTTTTTTCCAATACAACTACAACAAATCACTCCATAGATTGAACAACCACAAGTCTTTTTAGGTTGGCCTGGGATTTTAACCATAAGGCCCCATTGATGTAGCATTGTCCATCACATCAACACAGGCAAAATATTCCCATGTTCAATATTAGGTCGACAAATCCACCGAATTTATTGAACAAATTGTGCACATATTCCAATAATTCCATGATATTTTATATAAATCCAATGCTAAGTACAAGTAGCACCATGATCATCACTTGGTTCCCCACAAGTTTTAGGTGCGAGACAAGGTTTGGTTGCATTTGCAAAAAGAGTTCCTTATAGAACCCAATTAAAAGTCGTGGCCACTTCGCTATGGACATTACACCATCACCAAGGTTGCGGGTGATAATAATTTTGAGTTAAGTATTCCGCCCTTCCTTGGCTTGCACCTAGTATTCAATGTGGACCTCCTTCAACCATATTTCCCACCACTACTAGACATATCATAAGTGGCAGAGCAGCTGACACCTATAGAGCTCAAATATGACTATGTGGAATAGGAAACCATTGATCGGATCATGGAGACACAAGTTAAGGGAACTCGCCAATAGAAGATCTAGCTGCATCAGGTTTTCAAAGCAAGGCAATTATTGCACCAAGGCAAGTGTCTCACCAAGCATCAAGTTCAACACAAGTTTCCCAATTTGATGGGGGCACTCAACGCAATGGATACTATTTCTTCATAAGGGGGGAGGATTGATTCACGTGGACATCGATGGCCACCCACCTATTCCACTCGCTCAAAATACAGTTTCAATCTTGGTAGTTTTTCTACGGTTTTTCGGATCCCAAACTTTCAAGGCCGTTTTGAGGCCCTAAACGATGTTTTTTTTTTTTTTCTTGGAAGTGTCTACCATCTAGCCAAAGGAAAATTTTAGGTAGAACGGAATGCGTACTCCTCAATTAGACCTTTCCAACAAGGTATTGAGTGCCCTAAACAAAGATTATATGCAAAAGTTGTGTCCTCAGGAAGTTGACATAACAATTGCCTCCATCGGAGCCCACAATCATTTCCGTGTTTCATCTTAGGGGGTTATGGTTTTGGATGTTTATGGTTTTCTCATTTATGTTTTATGTTAAAATGTATTTAGAGCCTCATTATAATCATCTTCTCGTGAACACGTGTAGCCTTCACATCTCTTCTCAAAGATAAGTTGTCACCATTATAGCGAGTTCATTTCACTATGTATTTTCTTTTACATATTTCATTCTTTAATAGAATATTACTATATCTCTGTGTTTTTTGCAATATCTTTGTGTGTTTCCTTGTTATATCTATGCTTTCATTTAATTCTCAACATAATCCAAATCACACTAGATCTAACACCCTCCTAAACACTTGGAAACAAACTCCTTACATAGAGACAAATTCTACCCATAACCAATAATCAACAAATCACAAATATCATCACCCATAAGACAAACAGAGTTAATAATTTCAAGAATGAGATGATAAATTTAGGAAAGTGCTATCAACAAATCACAAATATGATCACCCACAAGACAAAGAGTTAATAATTTCGAGAATGAGATGATAAATTTAGGAAAGTGCTATGGGGAGTGTTAAAATATATTTCTTGTTGTGTAGTTGTCACATGAATTATGAATGATAGTTGTCATCTTGTGAAAGTTTAGTATGTGCTTGTAATAGTTTGATAAACTTTTATGATGTTGGTAAGGATCACTAAAATACATGGAAAGTGAAAAGTATCACTAAAGCACATAAGAATAAATGATTATATAAAGCACATAGCAATATGAAGATGTATCATTGAAAGTGAGGGTTTTCTTTACTATGGAGGTTATTTCAACGGTAATTCCAATGTATTATTTGACTCCTCGTTCTCCCATTTATTTCATTAGAAGTTGTTTTAAGCATTAATTGTTTACTACAAAAGTTTTACAATTGTATAATTATGTGTAAATTGAAACTCAAGGATCCAATCAGGAAAGTTAGAGGCTTTCATCTACTTTATGTTAGAATTAATGATTAATTTAGAGATTGGTTTGGAGTTGGTTTTGGTTTGTTGGAGTTGTTGAGATATTCTCTCAACCTCCATATCTATGTTGAGAATAAGTTGGATCTGACTCCAACTATTTATATGTATTGTAATTGAGATTCAATATGTAATACAATCTATTATTTGTGTGTATTTTGTGTATCTCTATGTTCTCCATTTTCTTAATTTGGTATCAGAGCTGAGTGTTCTGGGTAACTCCCTCACGGGAAACCTAGGTATGCGTGAGAGTGAATTTGTATTCTTATTTTTATTTGCTTCAATGTGAATATTTCTGTGTGAAGGAGACTCTCGCCTTATGAATAAAAGATCTGCTGCGTAAAGAGACTATAGCTGGAGTGAGATGAGACTGTAGTTGGAGTGAGATCTACTACACAAGGTAAACGCTGCCAGAATGAAGGAGGACCTGCTGAGATAAATAGTTTTGAATTGATCATTGACTATGGAGGAGACGACATCACCTGCACTGCCATCGATGAGAGAACGATTTTTTGAAATTTCCAATATAAATTCAGATCTTGCTGCCATCATGAATCGCCATGAAACCCTGCGATCTATTCAATTTTTTCTATGTGCACATTGGTGTTAATGCCCACGTGCAATCAGGGAGGAAAGAATCACAGTTTATCTTATAGTCAACGAGGTATTGTTAATTACTATTCTGATTTAGATATGGAGCAGTCTATTAAATGGTGTTTGTTGAAGAGCGTAAGAGCCACCTGTCACTGCTAAGAAGAGACGCATTGTCATAGCGAAGGATTTAGATACCAGATTGTTCCTAAATTGTATATTGGTCATTTAGTTAGCTACCTGTGTATTGCATGCGAAATTGAGAAAGGTCAATGCTGTAACCTGCAAGAGGGAAGTCACTATTTTGGCGTTGGTGCTATTTGGAGGAGATGTTGCAGTGAAGGAGGTACCAAATGTGGTGAAGTCGCTGCTAATTTGAAATGTTTGTTGTCCAGAAATTACTGAGGAGCCGTGGATCACTGCTGCCACTGTAGAGGGAGGATGCAGGCTACATAGATAAGTCAACACATTCACATCCGCTGCTGTGAGGTTAATTTGTTGCAGATTATGATAAGTCGCTGAAGGGTTACCAATGGTGAACGAAAAACACAAGACTTTGATGAGTTGGAAGCCACCGTAGAGTGTGCAGTTTGAATAGTTGTGAGTTGTGTGTTTGTATGTGTGGTGTGTGGTGAGTTTAAAGTTTTTTATATATTTACGTGTTTATGTAAAAGAAAGTAGGAACTCTTGTATCTTGATATAAGCTGGCAGCCCCGGTTTCAAGAACAGTTGTTTTTATTGGAAGTCACCTTGTATAATTGAATGTTGAGGACATTCCGTATCCAAACTGCTCTTCTAGACACTGAAGGATAGCCGAAAGAAAAAATCCGACAGATGGAGGCATGTTCATAGAATGCATCAATAATTGACATCTTTTATCACGGAAGCCCCGATGAGCAAAGTTGTCAAATTGTCCATTGGACAAGTTCATGAATGATGGTCTGAAGCATTTATGCTTTAAATGAGTTGAATGGTAAGCTCGAAGAAGAGGAAGAGAAAGAGCGCAGTCCATAGGCAACAGAGTGGGCGTAGGAGCTGATGAAGACCAGATCACACATAAATCTATGTTGTGATTTGAGAATTGTAATATATGGTTTATTTGTAATGTAATCATAAAGGGAGGGTGTTAGAATCAATGATTAATTTAGAGATTGGTTTGGAGTTGGTTTTGGTTTGTTGGAATTGTTGAGATATTCTCTCAACCTCCATATCTATGTTGAGAATAAGTTGGATCTGACTCCAACTATTTATATGTATTGTAATTAAGATTCAATATGTAATACAATCTATTATTTGTGTGTATTTTGTGTATCTCTATGTTCTCCGTTTTCTTAATTCTTTATGCCGTTGTAATAAGGCTCGATAGTCAGCCACTCGGTTTGATAAACTTTGCAGGATTTGTTGGAATTTGATTATGCGTTACTTAATTACGTTCACCGTAGTTTCAGTGGCTTTAGCTATAAACTTCGATTTGCAGGCTTGAATCATTGATGATGGCACTGGGAAGACAGGATTGTAAATAAAGGAAGACAAGAATGCGTATAGAATATGGGTAATGATAAGACGGATCAGAAATTTTGTTTGGCTTTATGTACTTTACTTGGTAATCGTTCAGTTATCTTGCTGTCGAAGTAAATGCCTTGAGATAAATTACAATTTGACAGTTTTCCGCGCCCAACAGTGTAAAGAGATCACTAACTGCAAGTAAAATCTACTGGACCAGTTCAATTGCCAAACACGATACTAATACTTGAAAGCATCATTGGATTAGGTCATAAAGTCGCATATGATGATGGATAAACTGGTGGCCAAGGGGACATTCAATCAAAAGTGGGGCGCCGCAGATAGGGCACCTTTTTCAGCTCAAAAAGCATAAGAATGGTTGGTGGGCTAACAGTCCACTCTAGACTCTGAATTGTTGGCCGAGCCTACTATCAATAAAAAGATAAACTGAAAGCCTGGGGCGCATTTACACTTGTTTTCGTCAGTCCCCACGAAAAGTGAAACTTCTTTGCAGGTTCTTATCATCCACTTCATCTCTGCGACGTCCACTGTATGTCGTTAAACCCAGACATTTCTGAGCTAGAAAGGCATCTGAAAAAGTTTTTTCTCTCTGTGTGTGTTTTTATTTGGAGGAGGACAGTGGGGCGTACATTATTTTGCCAATAGTGGGCCTGCACGAATTGTCAACGACAGGGAAAGACTGACAGACCGACTGGGCAAGCCTTCTGCCACGAAGAAGACCGTTAGAAATATCAAGCCACAAACTCGCGTCAAATAATCAAAGAAGACCGTTGAAATTCATAAGCCACAAAATTGGCTTAGCATGATGAATGGCCACGAATAAGCATAAGTGTAGTATTAAGTTTAATTAGTTCTATAGGTGTTTATTTATTTATTTTGGAAATAGGATGGAGGTTGCAAGGTTGGAGGATGAAGATACACATAATGCTGGTTTCTTTTTTATCTTTACTCTCCAATTATTTAGTGTTTAATATTAATCATCATTTAATAATTTAGTGGTTTGATTATTAATATTAAAAATGTTTGATGTTTATACATAGTGTATTTAATGCTCATCTAAAAGTATAATGTTTGCTAATGATGAATAATAGACAGGTGCAACCATTAACAACAAAAGACCTTACTTATAGCGATAAGGCTACCCATCTAAAACAAACCAAGTATTGCATTCAATCTTTAAAGAGTGGGACCATTGATAGGAATTATTCGAAGGGGAACAACATTCGTGTTTCTCCTAAAGGGGTTGGATCCAATGGTGGAAAGCAAGGAGCTTTTCACCATTACGCAAGGTTGAATTCCCATGAGAAATTTTCCTGGAGCCATGGGTCACCTTTGAGGTAGTGGTCAAACGTGTGGTTACACACATGGAGATTATATTAAATAGTCTCATGACCTGTGCACACATAAGTGGATCAAAGCCCACCCCCATGTCCTTAAAATTAAGAAGTTGAGGTGGTTTGCCCGAATGATTGGGATGTAGGTCTCGCACTCTCCCCGTGTGAGTTCAAATCCCCCATGATACTTTGGCCCATTGTGATAAGGATAGAAGGGTAGACGCCCCTCAGGAGTGGGACCCCCCTTGTGGGTGTGCTTCAGGATTTCTCAATCCTTGCTAAGTCATAAGTGTCCTCCTAAGTGCTAGCCTAAGCGTTATAGTAGCAGTGAATCGGATTTGAACCTAGACCTTGCCAAGATAATTTTGACCAATTACCAACTCCTCTACACTAAAAAATAACAATAATGGTGTTTCATAAATATCCCATTGATATTAAAGGTAGTGTGGTAGTGGAGTGAATCTTAGCAAACGATGGTAGTGTTATCTCTCCAAGAGTCACCCCAGAATGCAAATGGGAGTAAGCTTGGTAACATACAACTTGATTTAACTTAGGTTTAAAATCAGGGATCAACAAGACTTGAAAGAAAGGAAAAGACAACACAAGTCATTGCATATCAGCGATGGACCATTGGGAAATGGAGTCATAAGTATTATTCTCATTAAAGGCATCTGAGCTACCTATCAGGCACAACATTTGTTTAATGATGAAGAGAAAAATAATTACATAAAGATAAATGTCCGCTAAGAAAAGATCCTCTCTTCAAAGAGAAATTAGACGTGTTTGAATAGTAACAATGGTAGATGGGCAAGTTTACAGCAAATCTTTTGCTGCCTTAGGAATCCATAAATCAAAGACAATACATTCAAACAAAAATAAGAATAGAATAGATAACATAAGGGAAAAATATGATAAAACAAATCATATGCATCTTCAATAACATACTATATTATATCCACATGCCCCTCCAACTTACAAAATGATATGTACAGTCATTTATGCTTCTTAATCCCTCTCGAGTATTTGAAAAAATTGAACCCCCTTAATGACTTCCAATGCCTTTCTTATATCCCAGGCTATCGATGACAACTTTACAATTTGAATTCCCCCTCTTGCATAGGATTCTAAGACTTGGAGATAGGTGGAAACAATCAAAGAGACAAAAATCCAACAAACTGTTGATTTTTAGGAAGTTGTTGGAAATGATTAATAAATTGTTTCCAACACACTACATGAGGCATTTCATGGAACTAAAACTTGGGTGCAGGTGTCCCTTAACATCTAACTGGTCTCTGAGAAATCGTTCAAACCCTCCGTGATAGATGGAAACCTCGAAATAAGGTGAATATCCAACAACTATGAAAAACAAAGATTTTGCAGCACACTAGTGTTTTAATTGTATCTCTCAAATGCCAAACAGTAAACTGGGTCAGGCTGAAATTTGGTCAGCAAGTCAACAAGGATATCATTCTCCTCCACAAAACATTTCATAGAAACCCAAATCATCGTTTTATAGTTATGATCAAATCTTTAGAAGCAGTTGCTACAGGAAATGAGTTTGCAGCGCCCTTGTCTCAGTTCGCAACGCGTGTGAAAAAACATGAAAAACCCTTCTCTCAGCCTTTATAATGGTATGAAAAACCCCATGCAGTACCTAGTAACCCTCGGCTTGGCGTTGATGTTTGTGAATGTGAACATAGATGTTTGCAAGCTGACCAACCCCCAACGCTCATCTTCAACCAGTTCACAGCGTCAAATTCAAAATCAATGGCACACTTCAAGGAGAGTATTGGACTACAATTCTATGTACTAATAGGTAGATTATGAGCTATGCAATTTTATCTAACCCAAATAAAAAACATATATTCATTACATTGACATATAACAAATCAATCTCAAAATTTTCTCTAACAAAATGATATATTTAACATGAACCACACCATACCATGTAATTCATTCAACTAGGAAGATGATGTTTTTTTTTTCTACATTATCATCGTAGAGCTATTTTATATCTACATCCATTAAGCATCGAGAAAGATTAAAAAACAATCCAGATGTAAATCTCTTGATGCTTAAAATATTTTTAGTTAATATGGATTTATATTGGTGTAATATATATATATATATATATATATATATATATATATATATAGATAGATAGATAGATAGATAGATAGATAGATATAGATATAGATATAATCAGTTTTGTATAAAATTTAAAATTGGGTCAACCTCGTATGGGACAAAAAAACAAGACAAATGTTACAATCTCTTGAATACTAGGTTGTAGAATGCACCTTGTTTCTCTCATTGCAACAAGGAAAACACTAATCTAGTGGAGCTTCTTTAGAAACCTCTTCAAAGAATTTCTCCCTTCTTCGTTTATAACTCAGATTTCTAGCGAATGCATGGAACAATAGGTTTTAGTGGATGTATTTTAATTGGTGTGTTTTGTCCATCTTGTTGCACTAGTGTACCTAACCTTTAATTCTAGCACCGATGCATGACTCCACCAAAAGAATTGGAGTAAATTAAAATATTTTGTTATAAAATATCATTATTTTTTTTTAAATCAATGTGTTGTGCATCCACAAGTGCGTTGATGCATAATTATATCATCCAATCCACCACTATAAGTTAAAATATTTTGTGTCATAATATAGATTTTTCTTTTTTTTAAAACAAAAATTACATATTATTGCATAATTATATCATCCAATCCACCACTATAAGTTAAAATATTTTGTGTCATAATATAGATTTTTCTTTTTTTTAAAACAAAAATTACATATTATTGGTGCACCATGTACCTATGAAATCACCATGCACCATGTCTAAGAATATAGGTAAGTGCATCATGTTGGGGTAATTTTTTTTTAGAAAGGGCCAAACCAAAAATTCATTTCACATTCACCTAATTCTTCACACCCATTCAAGCATCGGTGTTCAATGATTGATTCATTGTTTGATGCTATTATATTGTTTGATTTCTCGATTCCTTCATTTCCACAACCACTTCTTATTCATTTTCGAATTTTATAGATAATACTAGATTTTTCATTTTTTCTCTATGCGGAAACCAAACATCCTAGGAAAGTATGTGAATTTGTATTCTTTAATATACATTTTTGATAGATTGAAATTTAAAATTAAACTTTAACTTGATTGGTTTTTTTAAATTGTTTAACATTGTTTTCATCAACATGGCCCTTTCATTCGGTGTGCATCCTTGACCAGTGCTTTTACAAACCACACATTTGTGATGCTCATTTATATATTTAGCACATCGGAATGGAAATTTCTCACACTTTTTAATGCACTTTAAGACACAATGTTGCAATCTTGTGGCAGTCCCCATTAAAACATTCATAGTAATGCATTTTATTCTACGCTAGAAGATGGTACGCTTATATATATTAAGCACACTACAAAGATTTATAATTAAATTTGTCAAAATTCCAACGCTTTTTATGCACATTTGTATGTATTTTCACACTATCAAGGTGCTCCTATAAAAGCACCATGGCGACGCTTTTCAATTTATAACATCTTATAATGCACCTGTACATCTTTAGAAAACTGAACAAATTTATAATTATTTATGTAGAGATTTCTTGCTCTCTCCAATGCACCAATATATGTATCGATGCACCATGGCAGTGATTTTTGATCCACACCATATATTAAATACATCTTCAATAGTTATAATAATTTTATAAACAATTATCGTGTTATTCAGTGTGCTTATGGATGTTTATACAAACAATGTTGGTGTTTGAATTTTTTGAAAAGAGCATCGTTTACAGTGCACTATGTTAAACTTAGTAGCACAATAATTTATCGTGATCTCAAAACCTATAATGAATCAATTATGGTGTATGGATTTAATCTAGGAAGACCACCAAATTTTATAGCTATTTTATGTCAAAAGAATTAAGTTTCATATTGAATATTAATTTCTTATTTTAGGGATATATTTAATTGTGATATTTGCATGTGAATTAAGGATATTCACAAAGTTGCAAGTTGATAAATATAACATTGTCATGTATGGAAAGCTAGAGAGAGGGAGAGGGATTCGATTCCCCATCTAATTAGATCTTAGATTTACTAAATTTTGTTGGATGTTGGCCTCCGTGTAGAGTGTCATTTGGTTTGACTATTTTGACATATTGAACTTTATTATTTGAGATAGTTTTGTTTACAAAATGACATGATTTATTCATTTATGTTATGATGATAAAAATCAAACTTTTTTATTATTTTGATTGATTTTAATTGATGTAATAGTAATTTCAAATGAGTTTTATTTAAATGTTTATGTGAAACATGGATGAATAAATATACATAGATATGGCATAATTTATTTTATCAATTCATATAGTTATGATACAATGAAATGAATATATTTTAGATGCAATTATTTCAAATGTTATTGATGGTTTGACTAGTGTGACAGGGAAGTCATAGGTATATATTGACATGGGATTATGTTGACATTGTATGAGATCCATATTGAATCAGGATATTATAATATGTTATATGATTAATAATATACTTTAATTTATGAATATGAAACAATTTGATACATTGATTTTAGTGTGTGTAGACACTGAGAATATGCTTGTTGATTGGTTCACAAATGGGTAATGGGGTTGTATAGAAGTGCACAAGGTATCATTGGGAAATGAGGAACTACTTTCATGTTTCCACCTACTAGTACTCGTTTTCCATGACCTGGGTTGAAAATCTAGTAATGATTTTACTTAGAGGTTGCATGCTACCATGGGGGTAGGCTACAAATTTGGTCATTCACAAGGTTTAGATGAAGAGTGTGCAATAAGGAGGCATCATTATTCCTTAATGACCATTAGCCTCTCAAAAAAGTAGTGGAAAAGTTGAGTTAATAGGATCTCAACAGTTGCACCATTTTCCCCACCTAGAAAGTTGGATGCTTGAACGACATGTGAAAACATCGCACCCTTGGTACATATAGAAAGATAAATTTTGATGGGCATGGAGAAACATGGTACCCTTGGTATTAGTTAAAGTGGCAGAGTATACATCAAAAAATGATTGACTAAGCATGTGAAAGGATGGTTGATTTAGCATGTGCATTTTTATTTAGTTTGAGAAAACTTAAAATGCATGGTTGATTTATTTATTGGGAATATAGATTAGCACATTTCATAACTTAAAGAAATAAAATAGTTCATTTTAAAAACTCATTGGCGTTGGTAGGGTGGTCAACCGATGGACTATTCAAAGATCAACAAGTTGACGCAAGTAAGATTCGAGCTCATGTTCCAAGTGGATAAGAAAACAATCTAATTATGGTACTTATTGTATTCTATTTTGAATAAGATTAACTATGATTCTAGAAGAAGTGTTGGTTTAATTAAGCGTTGGAAGAGAGATTTTTTCATTAAGAATTTTATATACTCATTGTGCATAAAGCCTAAGAATTTCTTGGTATGATTTTACAAAACTTGGATGCATAGTTAAAAGAATGGATTATTTTATATATCGAAGATTTCTACACTTTAAGTTAGGTATCGATTCTAAAATTCTCCTTATATATGACTCCAATTGAGTGATATACTTAGGATTTCAAACCAGTATGAGGATAATTTTTGAATCCATACCTAACTTAAAGTGTAGAAATCTTAGTGAATCCTACAAATTCTAAAAATGACAACCATAAAATGTTTGGTAATATTTTTGTAAAAATATTCAAATTTCCAAATATTTTATATAATTTCTAGAAAATTTTAGCTATTTTAGAGTAAAATAATGTTATATTATAGAATTTGGGTAAAAATTTTGAGAAGAAAAAAAATGGAAATTGACAAATCATTTTTTGAAAAAAAACATGCAAAATTAACCCATTCACAAAATTGTCCCTAAAAATTTCCTTAAGACTCATATACCTATATATATCACTGATTCCATTTCCTCTCTATATTGCTAATTGGAAACTACACATATATATATATATATATATATATCATTGATTGTATTCATGTGTTATATACACACTCAATTAGAATCAGAATCGCATATATTCTTATATTGATCATCGAATCGATTTCCTATGGATATTATTGTAAACATTTGATTATATGCATTATATTGATATCGAATTGATTTTCTATACATATTGTTTGCAAGTTTTTAAATAGGTTATATATATATATAACACGGTCGAATTGATTTATTCATGTATATATTCATATAATATTATCATATTAATTTATTCCTATGTATATTCATATAAGATCACCATATTAATATCTTCCCTATGTATAATCATATAGACCATCATCTTGATCTCTTTCTCTATATATATTCATATCACTTTACTAATTGATTATATATATATATATATATATATATATATATATATATATATATATATATATATATATAATGAGTAATGTGATTTATATCTATCAGAGAATCAGTTTCATGTATTTAATGTTTGTAAACATATCACAACAATAAGTACCAATATATCTATGAAAACTCAATGATAGAATGCGCACACACATAAATACATTTATAGATTTTTGTATTGATTTCTTATGAATACTTTTGCAATTGTTTATATTTATATATATATATATATATATATATATCCTCACTGACCTCACTAGATAAGACTTCCCTTATAAGCCCTTCTTTTATAAGACTGTTGTTGACCCTGCCACATTGCATGAATCCCAGAGTGTCTCACTCACTATTGGCCTCAGTCACCTCACCTCACCTCATCCTGGGAATGTGGGAACCTGAACCTGAAGAGATTTATTCCCTTATTCCTATAGTGATAAGTCTCCATTGCCTGTTGATGATACTGGTGTGGTGTGTTCTCCTTCCTTCCTGTTTATTGACTATGGTGAATCGACACCTCCTAAAAATGCATCACCACTATATATATATCAATTTAATTGTGTATGCTACATATTGGTTTATTAAAACAAATATATAAATTTCTATTCATATTATGTGTTTCTTATTATGTCCACTTCCCAAGGACACATGTCAATAGATCGTCAAATCCGGAAGACCACAAATCTGGGAGAATAGAGGGAAGAAGTGTTCGATCCCTCCAGAGTCTCGAAGCCTAGAGTAAATCAAAGTTTTCCATCTATCTAGATGTAGGGACCATCGATTGGGTCCTTCGTGAGTTCTCTATTCCGACACTCTAGAGGATTGCAAGTGTTAGACATTCGGAACTCCCAAAGCCTGGAGTCCTAGAGTAAATCGTGGTCGTTCGTCGAAGGGAAGGCGTGGACCATTGATTTCTCATTGTGTGTGTGTTTGTTGGTCTGACACTCTGGCGAAACTGTGGAGTGGAAATTCGAAGAACCCCAAAGCCCAGAGATGTGAAGTGAACTATTAGTCGTCGAAATGGTAGGAGAATATGAGTCGTCTGATATACTTTAGAGTTCAACACTCTGGGAGCATTGTGTGTTGGAGCGGGCAGATTTTTCGAAGATGAATTCATGAAGTAAACCCCCACCATAGATTGGCACAGATGTTGTGAGTCATTGATCCCTATTATGGTTTAACACTCCGTCACTTCAATGTTTGGAAGGATTGGAGTTCTATTCTGTTGAGACTCCTGAAGCTTGATAGTTTCGAAGTCTCAAAATTTGTAGAGACTTGATTTTTGGCCCATGGTTTTGGCCCACGGTTCCTGGGAGGGATTCTCTAGTGCTTGGGGACCCCTGAAAAGCATATTTTCATTCAGGAAAGAGGCTTTTAAGGCATGTGTAGTGAATTTGTGGGCTCAAAAAGAGCCCGTGAGTTGTTTTAGCTCCTGAAGTCGATCGAACGTAGACCGGGAGGTTACGCAGGACCTAGGAGTGGGTGTCGGTATGCATCAAGTGGTATCAGAGCCTGAATTAAGCTCTGTGTAAAACAAATTTTAGAACCATGCCACCCAGGAGATGCGAGGAGATACCTCTAGAAAATCCATCCATGGAACAAGAAATTAGGCAACTCCGTGCGATATTGGATTCCATGGAGACAACACAGAGAAGATAACTTGATGTTGGTGACATCAGTTAATCCGAGAGTGAAGAAATGGAGGTCGAAGGAGCTACAAGAGAAGAAGCTGCAGAGGAATGCTTGTTGAGACTGGTTGTAAAAATGGGGGCCAGAGGAAAAATAGAAGTCCCGATGTATGAAGGCAATATGGATGTTGAGGAGATGTTAGATTAGATAAGTGATTTAGACAAGTACTTCAATTATGAGGAGTTCGATGATGAAAAGAAGGTGAAGCATTTTGTTACCAGACTGAAGGGACATGTAGCGCTATGGTGGGATGAACTACAAGCTGACATAAGATTCAAAGGTAAGAAAAAAATCAAAAGTTGGGATAGGATGGTAGCTAAGTTAAAATCTAAGTTCATACCCAAATACTACCAGATAAATATGTTCAGTAGATTGCAGAACTTGAGATAGAAGGGCATGTCAGTGAAGGAGTACACTGAAGAGTTTTATAGGTTGAACATCAGAGTAAGACATAGGGAGAGAGATGAAGAAAAATTTGTGAGGTATATTAATGGCCTAAGATATGAAATACAAGATGAAATCAACATGATGACGATGAGAATGGTGGAAGACGCCTATCAAGTGGAACTAAAAGAAGAGGAGAATCTAGAAAAAAAACAAAGCCAACAAAACAGAGGAAAGAGTCCAAGGAGTGGTAAAGGAACTGTCTGAGAGAAATTCTAGAAAACCATAATTGAAGCTGGAAAGTACCACAGTCATACAGAAAGAGGAGGAAGTTCCCTTGGGGGACAATATGGTGGTAAAAACTCTTTTTATCGAGGAAGAGGAAGATGCAAAGGTGGAGAAGTGAAATGATATGCATGTGGAAATACAAGGAATATGTCTTGGGAATGTCCTGAGAGGAAGAAAGAAGGAGGTGGAGAAGCTCACATTTCTGAAGAACATAGGAGGAATGTTGTGGTTGAAGCAGTAGAAGAAGTTAAATCACTCATGATGAGGAAGGTTCTCTTAAAACCAGAGAAAGAAGAAAAATAGTCACTTCAGAGAAATAGTATGTTCAGGACTACTTGAAAAATTAAGGACATGGTATGCAAAGTAATCATAGATAGTGAGAGTACAGATAATATGGTATCCATAAAAATGGTGGAAAATATGGAGCTATAGACAACTTAACATCCGAACCCGTGAAAGGTATCGTGGCTACATAAGGGACACCAAGTGATGGTATGTCGACAATACAATGTTGAATTTAATATAGGAGGTTATAAGGAAGAGATTATGTGTGATGCAATACCTATCAAAGTTTTCCATGTTTTGTTGGGAAGACCATGGAAATATGACATAAATGTCATACATGATGGGAGAAAAAATACTTACACCCTTGAGAATAATGGTCATACACATATGTTGCTACCAATGGAGGATACGAGAGTGAAGGAAGAAGCCATCCCAAGCATACTTCTCATGAGTGGGAAGGAACTCTTGAATGAATTCAAGAAGGAATATGAGATGCAGTTTGTTGTGGTGAGAAATCCTAGAGTCATCCTTACAAGTACTTATGTGGATGATCTACCTGTAGAGATTCAAGAATTGTTGGATAATTTTGTTGATATCGTGGTGGATGAGTTACCTCGTTCTTTACCACCCATTAGGAGTATAAGTCATGGCATTTACCTTATTCCAGGAGTGATTTTTCCAAACAAAGAATCATATAGGTTGACACCTCAAGAAAATGAAGAGGTCAAGAATCAAGTCCAAGAGTTGTTGGATAAAGGTTTGGTGAGAGAAAATTTGAGTCCATGTGAAATACCAATTGTGTTAGGTCCAAATAAATATGGAGGCTGGATAATTTGCATAGATTCTAGATCCATCAAGAAGATCACGATCAGGTATATGTTTCATTTACCCAGAATGGATGATTTGATGGATTGCTTAAGTGGGGAATTTGTTTTTTCGAAGATAGACTTGAAGAGTGGCTATCATTAGATAAGAATGAGAGAGGGAGATGAATGGAAGAAAACATTCAAGATGAATGAAGGGTTGTATGAATGGCTTGTCATGTCATTTGGCTTGATGAATGCCACAAGAACATTCATGAGATTGATGAATGAAGTACTCAAAGATTTCATTGGTAAGTTTATAATTGTTTATTTAGATGAAATTTTAGTTTTTAGCAATACTGAAGGAGAACATTTGAGGCACTTGAAGTTGGCGTTGAAGAGGTTGCAGTGGGAGAAGTTGCTGATAAATCTAAAGAAATGCTCTCTCATGAAGACATAACTCATATACTTGGGTTTTGTGATCTCTTCAAAATGAGTTGAAGATGGATCCAGAGAAAGTAAGAGAAATCAAATAATGGCTTGCTCCGAGAAGCATATTTGAGGTGAGAAGCTTCCATGGATTAGTGAGTTTTTATAGAAAATTCATCAGGAATTTCAGTGTATTTCGTGAACCCATACTAAACACCATAAATAAAAAACATCGATCTTTTAATTGGACAGAAGAAACTGAAAAAATCTTCAGAGTATTGAAAGAGAAGATAACATAATAGTCGATTCTGGTTCTTCCATATTTTAAGAAAACATTTCAGGTGAGATGTGATGCAAGTGGAGTAGCTATTGGTGCAGTATTGAGCCAAGACAATAAGCCTGTTGCTTATTTTAGTGATAATTTGAATGATTGTTACGCATTATTTTTTCACCCCTATGTTTGTTAATGATGTACACCTATCCTTTGTCTTTAGAAGGATCAATTGACTTAATCCCTGAAGAAGAATGAAGATGAACTTTCCCAGAGAGATGAAATTATCTTTTCCTTTGTAAAAAAACTTGTAAAGAAGGATCATCGCACCTTGCTTAGTGTTAAGGGTTTGATGATATAGGATCGGTGTAGGTTACACCACAGTGGCCTGCGACATTGTCGCAATTTTCTCATTGTTAAGGGTGCGATGATCACTCGTAGGAAGAAAAAGAGAATATTCTTGACACTTCTAGAATAGAAGCTTTGAGGGTGAGGTGGCCTCTGATCAGTTTGGATCTGAGTCACATCCTATATCCTCTATGATTGGTTGGTTTTGGGAGTTCTCATGGGAAAGTTATCTTTTTGTGTCATCTTTTGAGTTAGATTTTTTAGGTTAGCTTTTAGAATAGATTTTTTGGGTCAATTTTGGAGAAGAGTTTGGATTAGCTTCAACTATAGCTAATTCATATGGAGTGCTTGGGCCTATGTTGGCTTTGATTTTCACTTTGTGAAGCTGAGATCATAAGTAGTTGTCAGATTTATAGTCTCAGAATCCGTGGAGCAGTAGTGTGTGGGAAGTAAGGAACTATTGGAAGGAACCTGACAACATCAAGGCATTTGGTTGTATCTTTCTTCCACATTATTTAATACAAATATAATTTGTATTTCCTATATGAACGTTATTTTTCCATATTGTATGATTCCTTGATCACGTACATAGTTTCATATCGAATAGACTTTGTTATTCTTGTCTTCGTTGTCTTGTGTTTCTTTGCAGATATTTCTCCATAAGCCTTACGACGGAGCTGGGATCACATTGGCGATGTCAGGTCTACGAAATTTTAAAATTATGTTTTGGATCCTCTTCTTATTTGGTAACTAAAATCTAAGGAAAGTTTTGTATACTGTCTTTTTTTGTTCTAGTTTCGGGGTGAAACTAGGGAGATTAGTTTGTGTCCACACTTATCGATTTGTCTGATAACAATGACACTAAGAGAAATTATTCCAAATATGATAAGGAGTTTTATGTTGTAATACAAGATCTGAAAAAATGGAGGCACTACCTTATTCTGAAGGAGTTTTTCTTGTACAGTGACAATTTGGCTTTATAGTTCATAACCAGATAGGAGAAGTTGAACCAAAGACATGCTAGATGGGTAGAATTCATGCAAAATTTTACTTTTGTTATTAATCACATTAGTGGTAATGCTAACAAGGTTGTTGATGATTTGAGAAGGAGATGTCTGATTATGCAGGAATTTCAACTGGAGACCTTAGGGTTTGAAAACCTTAAGGGAATGTATTGTGAATACCCAAATTTTAAGGAGGGTTATGAAGCATGTGAAAACCCTTTGCTAAGGGACAAAATTTAGTGGATAGAGTATTTAATCCAAGATGGACTATTGTTCAAAGGAATCCAACTTTGTATTTTGAAATTCTCAATGAGAGACAACCTGTTGAAAGAAAAACACAGTGGAAGATTGGTTGTACATTTCAACCATGATAAGACTTATGCACAACTGAGTTATTCATACCATTGGATAGGTATGATATCCAACATGAAGAAATTTGTGGATAGATGTAGAGTCTGCCAATATGCAAAAGGGAAGAAACAAAATAATGGTCTGTATCATCCATTACCTATTCTAGATAGGTCATGGGATGCCATAAGCATGGATTTTGTGTTGGGATTTCCAAAAACCAAGAAGGGGAGTGATTCCACATTTGTAGTGGTTGACGGATTTTAAAAAATAGCACATTTCATACCATGCCAGAAAACCATTGATGCTACTCACATAGCTAATTTATTTTTTAAGGAGGTTGTGAGATTACATGGCTTGCCAAGAAGTATAGTATCATACAGAGACACCAAGTTCGTGGGGAAATTTTGGAGAAATCTATGTAAAAAGTTGGGGGGAAACTTGTCCTTCAGTTCAGCATCTCACCATGAGACAGACGTATAGACTGAGGTAGTAAATCAAATTTTAGGGAATTTGTTGAGGATCTTTGTCACTAAACATCAAAATTAGTGGGATCAAAATCTTCCCCAGGAAGAGTTTGGTTATAATGATTATATGAACCGAAGAAATGGAAAAAGTCCATTTCAAATAGTGTATGGGATGCATCTGAGAGGAATTTTTGAGTTGAGAGATTTGAGACATGATGAGTTCTGAAGCACAAGAGAAGAATACTTTGTTGCAGAGATGTAGAAAATTCACGATCAGATAAAGGGATAAGTATGGGATATCATTCAAGTATAAGAGCCGAATTGATAAAAAAAAGGAGAGAGATACATTTTGAAGTTAGATATCAAGTCTTAGCACACCTGAGGAATGAAAGGTTCCCAAGGGGAACATATAAAAAATTAAATATGAAGAAAATAGGACCATGTAAAATCCTCTGAAAGTTTTCTCCCAATGATTATGAGATTGAGATTCCAAAACATGTGGGAATATCACCCATATTCAATGTTGCAAACTTGTACCCTTACAAGATGAATGATATAGAGGGAATAGATTATCAAAAGGATATACAGTGGGAAAAGTAGATGCCCATAGCAGAAAATCCACAGATGGAGAAAATTATAGATCAAAGGATTGGTAAGAAGACCAAGAGGAAAAATTGTTTTGAGTACCCGGTGAAGTGGAAAGATCACCCACTAGAGGATGCTAGTTGGGTAACTAAACCTGATATTCAAAAGTATGGAAAAATAGTACAAGATATCATGGATGGGATCCCATGAATATTTTTGGCTAGAGGAGTATGATGGGGGAGCATCGCCATCAGTAATTAAAGAGGCTAAGTGGAGGACAAATCATCACCCAACACGCACATTTAAAATTAGTTTTGATTCCAAGGAGAGCGTTTCAATTTTGATATTTTGAAAGTGTTGTAATTAAAGATCTTTTAATGTTTGGAGGCTTGATCCATTTCATGAGATCTTAGGATATTGTATTTTCTTTAGTGCAAGTTAGGATTGTATAGATAGTGAGCATCAACTCTTATCTAAATGTAATGGCCATTTATTGTAATACGCCTTAGTAGATAGGTGTTTTGAATTGTGATAGGATAGCACTAAGATAGTTGGTTGGAAGGCTCTAGAATCCTCTCCGTGTATAAATATATGTAACCAATTCCCAAATGAGGCCAGTGAATGTTATTGTTATCGATGCTAGTAATGGTAGAGAGCTGCAAAGAGCAGTATGAATCCATGTACATATTTTGTTGAAGGAATACAGGTGGTGAGGTTTGATTTGAAATGTATGTTGTATTCATCAGAGTTCATTGAGTACATGTGATTTTTATTTTTGTTTTGTGTTTTATGTGCTTGAATATGAATTTCATAGTTAGATGTGTGAATTGTTAATGTTCCTATAAGTTTCAATTGTTTCTCTTCTAAGAGTTCTGGTACAAGGTGTGCATATTTCCCGCGAGGAGTGTGAAGGTCGAGTCAATATTGAATCAGAAGCTCAGAAGAGGTATCATGAAACTTTGCAGAGGAAGTGGAAGGAGTGCACAATTTCTCAGTGGAGAGAACAGTTTGATGAAGACCTGTGCAAGGTGTGCATTGGGCCAACACTTAGTTGAAGTGTTGAATAAATCTCAGAGAGGAAGAGCACAAGGAGTGCGTAGGAATATTTTTGAAAAAATATCTAAGTCAAAAATCTTTCAGAAGTTCAAAGGATGCAAGGAGTGTGTCAGAGGTCTGAAATATCTCAAGGAACAATGCTCAGGAAGGATAGTGGTCAAAATCCTTAAGGAGGAGAATTTGTATTGTTTTAAGGGTCAAACAGATGAGATTCATTTGGGAGGATACATGATCTCTCGTCACCATTAGATTTGGAGAATTTGCGTAAGGTTCAACCTTTGAATTCCTTCGGACTTAATGTATTTGGTAGATTTGGAGCATAGAGTGTGGAGGTATCAAGATCCCCAAAGGTCAGAGCTAATTGTCGTTGTCCACTTCCCAAGGACAAGTGTTAACAGATCATCAAATCTGGAAGACCAGAAATCTGGGAGAATAGAGGGAAGAAGTGTTTGATCGCTCCAGAATCCTGAAGCCCAAAGTAAATCTAGTCCATCCATCTATCGGGATTTAGGGACCATCGATTGGATCCTTCACGAGTTCGCTAGTCCAACACTCCAGAAGATTGCAAGTGTTATACATCTAGAACTCCCAAAGACTGGAGTCTCAGAGTAAATCATGGTCATTTGTCAACGAGAAGGCATGGACCATTGATTTCTTGGTGTGTGTGTGTGTTCAGTGGTCCGACACTCCAATGAAAATGTGGAGTGGCAATTTGAAGAACCCCAAACCCCGGCACTGCGAAGTGAACTATCAATCGTCGATCTGGTAGGAGAATAGGATCCATATGATCTACTTCAGAGTTTGTCACTCCAGGAGAATTGTGCGTTGGAGAGGGAATATTTGTCTAAGCCAAATTCATAAAGTAAAACCACGTTGTATATTGGAGTGGATGTTGTGAACCGTTTATCCCTATTGTGGTTCGACACTCTGTCACTTCATTGTTCGGAAGGATTGGAGTCCTATTTTGTTGAGAATCCCAAATCTTGATCATTCCAAAGTCCCAAACTCCGTAGAGACTTGAGGTTTGGACCAAGGTTCCCATGAGGGATTTGCTAGTGCTCGGGGACCCCCAAAAAGTGTATTTTTCATTCTAGAAAGATGGTTTTAAGGACTGTGTAGTGAATTTGAGGGCTCAGAAAGATCCTATGAGTTGTTTTAACTCCCAAAGTTGATCAATCCTAGACTGGGAGGTTGCACAGGCCCCAGGAGTGTGTGGGGGTCTGCATCATAAACCATCAACTCTGTTAACCTATCCTAACCCTAAGGAGATTAAGGGTTTCAAATCCATGACCTCCCCAATTCATTAGGGGAGAGATCTCACGTCTAGATCAACCCACATTGGGTAGTGTGTGATTTTTTTCACTAACTATCAATCATTCAATTAAAATTTGAGTTATATATGAATTTAATTGGTATTATTGTATGATTAATTCTCCTTTGAAATTATTATAAGTGATGTCTTATTAACCATTTTTTTTAGCTGTAGATTGATAATAATTTCTACTCAATGAAGAAAAATATCCAATTCCCACTATGCAATTACTCTAAATTCAACATCATCAATATATGTGAGAATACTATTAAAGGTTTTTGTGTTTTGTAGGGAACCAACCCAGTTCACTTATGTAAATATCCAATGTAAAAAGGACAATAGGTTAAAATCCATATAGAAAAAGTAATAAATAATTGAATAAGATGTGATGAATGATTACAATGAAAATGAGGGCCATATATACCCACACAGGGGTGCCCTTTCATTAATATACATGTCCTTTAGATAAGACATGTATTTTCATTATGATGTATTAATTATTATTATTTAATGATTATTTATTTATATCTATTTCTATACATGTGTGTTCATAACATTGCCTTACCCTTTTGAAACGCTTTGTCCTCAACGCATAGTGATGGAAGGAATAGAAGTATTTTTCTTTGGATTATAATGTCATCGCATGATTCTGTGAACTGTCATAGTTGATGATACAAAATAATATGAAACTCTAAGTGTTGAGAAAAAATTTTGAAGCACAAAAGGATTGTACCATTTTAATTCAGTTCTTTGTGGAACATTGCACTTCCACGATGAGCTGTTATCATGAGACCTAATTGCATCGATATCAATATTTTTCATATTATAATTTATTTGTTCCTGAACTAAGTGATATTGATACTCTGATTGTTTAAGATATCGAATTTTATGATTTGGATGTCGATAAGAAGTTGTTATAACATTATTTTCCTTTACTATGCTTATAGTTTTTTCATAGTTTAATTTTGGTATATGTTTTTTCTTCACGCATTGATGTTGCTTGGTTAATTGATGAACTTATATTAGTGCATACACTTGTATTTCCAATGGTTTGTACTCCAACATCCCTATATGTATTTTCTTCAATTGGATTGACATATTCTTGAGTAGTGATGTGGATTGGATCTGCATTTGTTCCTTTTTTCATAACTTAGATTTTTTCTCCTAAGGACTTTGATGCTTCCTTATGGATTTTCTCTAACTTGTTTTCCAACAACCTATTATCATTATTAAGATTCTTAATTTGCATCAATAGGTTTTTATTATGATTTTTTAGATGCATATTTTCTTCCTTATCTGATTTGTCGACTTTGTTTTTGATGTTTTGACTCTCAAGTTTTTCATCTTTTAACTTTCTAATTTGTTCAAGTATTTTTTTATTAAGATTTTTTAAACAATAAGTTTCTTTATCTTTTCTAATAATTTCCTCCCAAGATCTTGATTTTTTTGGTCCAACTTCTAAGCCCATTGTTTTGTATCCTTTGACTTCTTAATCTGAGTAAGTAGTTCTTGATAGCGATCTTGTAAGCGAGAAATTTCTTCATTTTTGTCTAATAATTTATCATCATATTTATTCTTGAAATATTTATAGTTTTCTTCTTGTTTCGCACATTTGTCTTCTATCTTTTTAATTTGTGACTCTATTTTTGTGTCACTTTGAAATTCGATTGTAAAAAGATCTCTATCACTTTAAGCAAATGACATTTTGATTTTTGAATGATTCTGGACATGTAAACGCCTTCACACAAAAAGGACGTTTTGACAAAAGAGTAGAATTCTATGTGGAATCCATAATTCCAAATTTCATATAATTAGCGAATTTGGATCTCGTTAATTATTTTTTTTCAATGATTATCTTCTTAAACCTTTGAATTGAAAATCTTCCTCCAAGAGAATTCCTTCAGCATCAACTTTCTTATGATTTCCTTCTTGTAAATACAACCCCATGGCCTCCTTTTATAGGTGAAAATGAAGCTTGGATGTTGAACCAGCTCCCATGTGAATGCTTTTCATTCATTAGTGGGCTCCCATGTGACTGAAGAGACCTTTAGGAGGCCAAAGGACTCGAACTTAATGAGACGGGAGCTCGACCTGGGCATATTTTCCACCCACGTGCCGCTTAGCCCTGTTCTCTTACATTAATTCACCATGGGAGTAGTTGTTTCACGCATTTTTTCCCCGGTCTTTCTATCCGGGTAGCTATACTAAATGAGCAGGGTGTATGCGTCTAC
This sequence comes from Picea engelmannii, assembly GCA_009831015.1. Taxonomy (NCBI): domain Eukaryota; kingdom Viridiplantae; phylum Streptophyta; class Pinopsida; order Pinales; family Pinaceae; genus Picea; species Picea engelmannii. Next base: position 180,608 of record ML808276.1, read on the forward strand.
CCCCTTACCCTTTAGGCTTAGGCAGTGGATAAGGGTTCCTGTTGAACATGGATTTCTTTATTCCTTTATCAGCATCCATCTGGTGAACTACTGGGAAGATCCGGTATAAGCGTTGTAACGGGCAAGTCCTCCATCCCCCAACCCACCCTCAAGAGAATGATTTTTCTGGCATGCCCGGGGCGCAGAGAAAAAGGTGGCTTCGGCAACAAAGATAGCAGCCGAAACTAGGACAGCAGCAGAGGTGGTAGAGACTGTAGAGTCAAAATCATAAGCAAAGGCAGTAGCAGCATATCGAAATCGAGAGCTAGTTGGAAAGCCAGTAGCACAACTAGTAGCCAATTATTGATTCACCCCTTTAATAATTTCACTCCCTTTTTTTTCTCCTTTAATAAAATTTCACACACACACCACACACACATATATATATATATATATATATATATAAATATAATTAGTTAATATTTGTTTCCCCGAAAGTCAAACACTCCTTGATATTTAATTTTATAATAGTCTTTTTATATGTTTAAAAGGTACCTTTTTATAGGTTTCCTTTCACATATTTTCTTAATCTACAACACTTTAATATTTTATACTCAATATGACAATAATGTCATTGGTGACCCCTTTCTATTAAACTTTGAAATTTAAAGTCTTATAATCCTTTCACTTTAATAATATATAATCTCTTTGAAACATACATGATTTTAGGGGATACATTTCAAAAATGGGCTAATTTTCCATAGCTTTTCCCAAAAAAGGATTCGTCAATTTCCATATTTTCTAAAATATATTCTCCCAAATTACATAGAATAAAATTAGTTTACCTTAAAAATCACCAAAATTTTATAGAAACAATATAAAATCCTTAGAAATTTGAATATTTTTACCAAACTATCACCAAACATTTTACATTTTTCATATTAAGGACTAGTAATATTAGCCCAGGTGTCTACATTTTAATATAAATTTCCATCCTTAAAATTATCCTTTATTTGAAATAGAATTTTACTCACATAATTCCTTGATTTATATGTTCACGCTGGTAAGTAGTAAATGGTGGTGGCCCATTATTATCCTCGGTGATGAAATTCTTAAATGAAACCAATGGCTGTAAATTTCATAAAGTATCAAGAACCCACCAAATAAAGTATCGGTGGATAGAAAAGATCGACAAGTATACAAAAAAGTATCATAGAACTGGTATGTACTACAATTAATGGTACATGCGATGGTGTACAGATGATGATGGTACGATAGAGATGATTTAGATGAAAAAAAATATGAAAGTGATATTGTATGGAATGTACGACTTTGAAATAATTTAATTATTCAATTGTATGGGTACAAACGACTATTGATATGTATGACTCAATAATTTGTCTATACAGTGAAGAACAATTATACAACGGATTTATTTATAATTACAGTCATGGTTGTACGACAAGTGGATGACGGTTGATGTACGATGGCAGAGTACGACGATTAGTTCCAAGTATGGATTGTAGAGTATGAATGGCAGCAAAATTTTGGGTTCCTAAATAGTGTTGGAATACTGAGAGGGTGGGGGGGTGAATTGGTAGGAGCACTTTATACCACTTTTAACCACAATATATATTCTTTCACTTTATCAACAATGTTAAATATTATATTATCAATGTATCATCTATGATTGGATTCAATATATCATGAGCATGTAATCATTTTTTTTTTTGTAAGTAAGAGTATTTTATTAATATATAAAGTGCCTCCAAAAACAAAACAAGAGTTACAAAATGTTCAGAATTGTCGTGTTGTAGTAACTAAACTGCCCCAAGGGGGAAACTAGTTCATCCAGTTGGTGTTATGGTCTACATGTCTATCAAACTAGTTAAACTGTAAACAGAACTGAGAGTAGTAAACTAAAACATAAGTAGAGTCTCCTTAAGGGTCATACGTTTGGCTTATATTCCGGCCAGGTGGCATGGGTGGCCTCATTCCAGAGCTCTTCTTTGACAGATGTTCCTCACCTTTCCATATGCACATTAGCATCCGCATTATCCACTGTTGTTGTAACCTCCCCATCCACGTGCATGGCTTGCCCCAAGTCGCCACCCTCCGCTGGAAGCTCCTGTTCACTCCTACCAAACGTGTCTGCTGGGACGTGCTCGACTTGCATTGTTGCTCCCTGGAAGGTGGAGAGGATATGGAGGAGTGCAGAGGCCTTCCCATCTAGTTGTTACAGTCAGAATTGTAGATCATCCATGCCCTGTCAGAGCTCGAAGACCAGCCCGTAAAGAATGCCCATGCTATCCTGCATCTGCTCATCCGGGATGGAGTCGGAGATAGAATGTGGAAAAGGTGGTGCCTCCAAGGGTGGGTGAAAGTGAAAGGCTTCTGAAGCCAACACAGGTGCGCTAGCCAGGGTAAGTGGAGGTGCTTCAAGAGGTGCCCGAGAAGTGGAGGCCTTGTCCAGGATGGGCTCTGAGGGTAAGCTAAGTGAGCTGTGCATAAGAACCAAACCTTCAAGCCGAGAAGAGGTGGTGAGTGGTTCATGTTCAGGCTGTGAAGAGTGCAATGAGTGCGAGGAGTGCAAGGAAAGTGAATATTGGGAGGAGGATAGGCATCTGAAGCTGAAATGGAAACCAGGGTGAGGTATAGGTGCTCGTGGCTGAGATGGAGTCCAGAGCGAGCCCCTTCTTGGCCTGCCTCTTTGCCTAGGCATGCTGACAGCTCGGGGGAAAAGGTTGGGCTGTGAAGGAAGCCCCAGGTGAACGGAGAGGGCTAGAGAAGATCCAGTTGCAGGAAAGCACCAAGGAGCTGGTAGGAAGGGTTTGAAGCATATTAAGAGAGTGCCAAGGAAGAGGTAAGCTAGAATGAGCCATATCTGCACAGTTGGAGGAGGTGAAGGCTGAGCCACATGCAGAGGTTGACGACGCCTTCAATGAGATCATCCATCGAGAGGACAGCCAAAGACAAGAAATGCACCAGGCTTAATAGTGCCTTGGACGTCGTAGGAGGATTTAATTGCATGGGGGTGGTGGTTGTGCTTGGCACTGATCCGTCACATGGCTTTCTCCACACTGGCTTGTGTGCACCTCCTCGTTTTTCCATGTGTCCTACACCATCACCTGATCCAGGGCCATGAGCATATAATCATAAGCAACATCACATCAACAAAATCACATCAAATACACAATATACCAGTATTTACATGGAAACCCAAATGGGAGAAAACCATGGAATGATTTCTTATATATATCAAGAATTCATTCATAGGAAGCACCAACTTCCAAATTATCCAGCTACAATTGAAAGGAGGATACAACCCCCTATTCTTAGGCTCCAACCTGAAGGAAGATACAACTCCATGAATTCTCTGGATACAACCAGAAGGAGGCTACAACCCCCCTAGTGTTGTAACCCCCCTAGTGTGATGGTGTGCTAGGAGGTGAAAACTCTCTTGTGGTGAAAAACGTAGTGGGAATTGAAGAATTCCCAAAAGGAGTAACAACATTTGTTTCCATTGTTGCGTGCAACACTATCTGGCACTCGTAAGGATACATCGGTACGATGATGGGTGTCGAAAGATTAGTGGTGGAGGTTTCAACTAGACCAAAATCTTGTGCTCCAAGGTCTAAAATGGTCGATTCTTGTGGATGTTGGTCAGGCACAATTTCTTGTGATCCGTTCGCTTCAAAAGACCCTTGTTGGTCTAGCTTTCACCTTAGTGGTGGCGGGGGTGGCTCTAGTGTAACCGACGGTAGGCCAAGAAGCCTTCGTGATCAGCAGAGCTCGTGATCCTCCACTGTGTGAGAGGATCAAAGACACACTAGGGTAGTCTAACTATTCAAAAAAAACACACACTAAAAAATTCCCTAGAAGATAAGACAAGCAAACACTAAATTAATTGGAAGAACAGTTACAACAACCAACACTAGAGCAACTTACCGGTGCAAGTGCAACTAAAAAACAGAAGCACCCTCTAGGCATACTCTGCAAATCATGGCCCGATGTTTGCCCTAGGTACCGCAGTATACCCCCGCAGTCACCTATGTATGTCCCTAGAAAAGATAGGCAACTAGGTTGTCAGCGCGCGAATAGTCACCAGGCGGGTACAGTGGAAAGTCGAGTAGACCACAATGAGTAAGGTATCCAGCCTGAAACATGTCAAGGGTATCGAAAGCAAGTGGTCTATAAGACAACTGAGGACCTAGAACGGATTAGATACCCATGAAGCCCCGTGGCAAATGCAATCAACATAATCCCAAAAAAACCCCTCTATATGTGTTATCCACTATGATTGGTCCAGTTTTGGAGGGGTTATCTCCGCTACCTTTCCTTATGTGACCTTGTGTTTATCCCCTGTGTTAGAGGGGGGTCCTGGATAACTTTCAAGATACTAGACTTAGACACTCCCTAACTTAGAATCCAATGTTTGATTGTAATGGCCTTGAAGATTTTCCTCTCCAACCTAATCCAAGGCCCTAATCCTGAACTAGTTGGTTAACCCTACAAACATAAAAGTCTAATAAATTTTAGATTTAGCATTAATTTTATGGCTTGTCTTATGTCAAGGGGTATGAAAGTGAAAATGATGATGTGTAAAAGATGAAAGTAAAAATGAATAAAAAGATGGAAACAAAAACTTTCACTTAATGCAAAATTTCAACAACTTTTCAAAAAAAAAAAAAATTAAAATTTTCTAAGATTTTGGACAGCAAACTCAAAAGGGATTTCACTCGACTATGAGCTACTTATGATCTAAGTAAACTACAAAGAACTTATGAAATAAAAGACTTTTCCCTAGCTAATAATGCAAAATCACACTCTTCAACCAAACAAGAAAATGAAAGAGATTTTTATTTATTTAAATGGCGATAAAGCAAAAAGGAAAAATACCAACAAGTAAAAAAAAAAACAAGAAAAACAATTCTGGCCTAAATCGCAGATCGCAAATAATCACTTCAAGAAATCACACACTAGAAACTTAAAAAATGACTCTCACACTTGTCTAAAAATCCTAAAAAAATCTTTTTTATGACAACTTTTAAATGAGAAAGAGCAAGCTAAGGCTAAGATTAATCCTAAGCTACTGACTGCTAACACAGAGATTCAAAAACCTGAGAGGTATTGTTTGCACTCTTTTCGTCGTTGTGTGAGAAAAAAGTGAGTACTTACCTGCCTAGTTGGGCTCTGCTAGTCATGACAGCTGTATGGTAAAAGGTTAGAAAGAAAACAACTAAGCTATTAACAAGAATTAAACAAAAACTAAATGAAACTATGAGCATAGGAGCAAAAAAAATAAAAACAAATGACAATGGACCAATATCACCAATGTATTAGCTGGTCTGATAGATGAAATCCAAAGATACACAAAGGAGAAAGAGGACTTGGGTCCCTTCCCTCTCCAATGGAAGGCTCTTGAGGCCCTCAACT